>VDFB02363942.1:36536-105057 GCA_007258455.2 Sequoia sempervirens | reverse complement strand
GTCTAAGATATATTTTTCTTCTTCAATCCAATTCTTAATAGTCCAAGAGGGAGGGGTCCTACCTAGGAGATAGTCAATGATGTTTTCAAAGTCCCCTTCAAGCCATAAATATTTTATATTCAGATTATGAGCTAAATTTAAAACTTGAAAAACTCATATTGCCTCCACCACATGGTTGGTTTGATGACCTAGGGAAATGGCCATAGCTGCCATAAAGTTACCATTTGAGTCCCTTAACACACTTCCACTTTCGGCCATCCCCAGATTTCCCTTCGCAGCGACATCAAAGTTGGCTTTAGTCCAACCATTAGGAGGAAAGGTCCAACACACACCCTCCTTGCTTTTCTTAGCTGGATTGGATGCCTTAGAAACATCCATTTTGATATTCCAATCCTTGGCTATCATTAGATCATAGGGAGTGCACACCACAAATTCAAGATTAAGAGCTTTTTGGGGAATAACATTGAAGTTTTCCTTTATAAGCCTAATTTTTTTTTCAAAAACATTAGTCTCCGACATCTCCTTATCCCTGAAAAGTCTGTTATTACGTTCTTTCCTCACTCCCCAAACAACAAAAGGGAAAATAAAATCCCATAACCTTCAAATGAAAGGATTTTGAGATGGAGCTTTCCATTGTGAAAAGAAATCTTCAATGGAAAGGGGGAATACCCAAGAAATATTCTAGAGGGCTAAAAATTTTCCCCATATTGTAGCAACAAATAGGTAGTGGAGAAACAGATGGTTAGCTGACTCTGCCTCACTCTTGCAAAGGTAACATCTGTTGGGGATTTGTAATCCCTGTTTGCAAAGATTATCCACCGTTAGCACCTTATTTTGAAGCAGAATCCAGAAGAAAATGTTGACTTTAGGAGTCAAGTGTTTTATCCACGCTTTAGACTAGAAAGGAGGGGGGGATTGAGAAAGGGACAACAGAGAAATAATCGAAGAAAAAAATTAGTTACCCGAAGGGTTGTCCATCCAGACAAGATGATCATCCAGCTGATTCTGTCCCAATCTAACAACCCTTAAGGCAGATTGAAGCTGAGCCAAATCTTAACTAACCACACACAAATCCACCCAATCTCCTTCACTCCAATAATCTTTAACATACTCTCCAAAAGCTGCTTTGCAAAACTCAACCCATCTGTTGAATCTTTCAATTTTGATTAGGGGATCCTTAAAAAGCCATCTGTCCTCCTAGAACCTAGCAAGATTGTTGCTTCTAATGTGCCATCCAACCCTTGAATCCAAAATCTTTCTACCAACAATCATGTCATTCCAACAAGCTGAACTGCGGGGCAGAACATGAGAATCCAACAAGGCTTTGAGGGACTCACTATTGGTCATATATTTACTTCTTAAAATATCTTTCCATTCTCCAACAATCGAGAAGGATTTCCATATTTAGATGGTGTTTATGATTTCCAAATTAGATGGTTTTCCTAAATTACTCCTAGGATTAATCTAATGTAACTTCAATTTGAAGTGTTTTACTACTATTTTTGAGAGAAGATATTCAAATTAAGGAATTTTCTTTAAAATAGGAAAATGAAATTCACTAAGCTAAAGTAAGATAGTTGAAATAAATGTTTATTATTTACTATTAATTGGGATAAAATTTCAAAAAATTAACATCATAATAGAAAAGAGAGAGAGAAACTTGGGGCTAGATGTCAAAACTCTCTGGCCAAGATACTTGTGCAACACACTATCATTCATATGACTTCTATGATTCTACTCACCAAATGAATCACGTCAATCTCTAAAACTCACGTCTAGCCACATATAGAACATGAAATGATACCAATATCATTTCTAAGTATGATAAAAACTAAGAAAAATAAATTAAATCTAATTGTTTAATGAAATGAAAAAGAAAGAAGGAAGATCAAAGAAAGAGCAAACCCCCATTTTCTTAGAAACTCCAAATAAAGACTTGTAAACTAAAAATAGAGAATGTTTTGGGCTTCTAAAGAGCTTTCACAAATGGTCAAGCCCTTGCCTATGTTTTCCAATTTGCATGGGCAACCGAGATACAAAAGAAAGTAAGATAATATGTACATGCTTCTATCCTAAGTGTGTATAGAAACGGTAAGATTAGTGACACTACAAAGAGTGTAAACTAGAGTGCAAATGAAAGTGATAAAAACTAGGAGATGAGATCCCAAGGTGCCAAGGGCACTACATATAAATTCTCCAATAACCATAAGATATAAATGATAAGTCAAAGATAAATAAACATGACACTATCACCTCACATTCTTGGTGAAGCCAAACGAGGCAAGGATACTATTGAAGAATGTTTTTTAATTTTCAAGGAGAGTTGTAGTCTGTTGTAGAGTCTATAAGAAAACTAAAATTCTCAATGTTGGTATGAGTCTAGAAAGTGCTACCAAAATTGGTTTACCTCAAAATCTCTAATACAACAATTTAATCTACTACTTGAATATGAGATATATGAGAAATATTCATTTACAAAAAATAGAAATGATGAACAAAAATGATCCTTGATCAATTTATATTCATAAGAGCAATGAATTATATAATTTAGGAGACAATTGATTGTGAAAAATGGTACAATATGTCCATGCATTCTGAATTTGTATTGCTATAAAAAAATGACAATTACATCTATTGTTCTCTATAAAACCTAGATTGGACTAGCATAGACCTAGAACATAAACTTTTTTCTTACAAAATTCAAGATCCTTTGAAAATGGCTAAGAATTCCCTTTTATTGAGACAAGGGACCAACAACCTTAAAGTCATGGACAAATGTCACATTTTCATTTGAAAATATTGTCCTTAGGATCATACAGAAACAAGTACAACTTCTTTGTTAAAGACAAAAATGAACTTTCACTATTAAAGGAAAAAAATAGTAGAGGCTGTTGAAGGAAATATCCTCTAATATTGCAATGATGAGGCAACATTGAGAAGGAGGATGGTGATTATGTTGAACTTCTCCATCCATGTTGAGAACATACCTTTTAGGAAACCATTGGAGTTGATGGTGACTACAAAAAAAAGATAAAAGGAACTAAAACTGTAAAAAATCTACAAACTTCTTCAAAATACCACGTCATCATTTGAGTTGGATACTGATTTAGAAAATTGATGACATGATAAAGAAAAAAAAATATAATTTTTTTATATTTTTCATTCCATCCTACATATGTCCTTTTTTCACGACCATGGGAATGAAAGTGCCTTGTCCACATTATGATTGTATTCTAGATACATTGCATCTAAAAGGGATTTAGTTTCTTTGAAAACTATATCTAATCCCTGCTATGAGGAGATCAACTTATCTGAAGTGGAATTGAGAAAATATATATCCACGTTATCACTAGCATAGATGAAAGCTACAAGGCTAGGGGTCATTATGTTGTAGCTTTCCTTCCACTAGTCTAGAGACTTGAGTTATCCTTTAACATCTAGGATGCTTGGCATGACCTTCATTTCTAAGCACTCAAAAAAATTGAATTTAGTCTTTATCTTCTACCCCAATTTTTTCATGTATGCTTGCATTTCTCCTACCAAATTTTCTATATCCCATGTAGGCATAATGTTGGAAAATATATCATTATCAAACCTTGCACTTTTATATATTCCTTGCGGACTAGCAATCCTAGGTATCTATATGTTCATTATACTCCCAAGCTATAATTATTGTAGACATATCATCATCAAACCTTGCACCTTTATATATTCCCTACAAATTAGCAATCTTGAGTATCCATTTGTTCATTATAATCTAAATATTCTCTTGGTCCTTTGCAATCTTGGCATAGGCATCCTTAGATTAGAATAAGCTTGATGGGATTCCTCTAATTTTCCTAGGACTTTGGATACCCTGCACTTAATCACATCACTACTACATTATTTTTCTTCTTCCTCTACTTTCCTTGAGCATTCTTTATCCGTTCTTCAAGCTTCTTTATTTTTGCACTTAACTCTTCCTCCACTTTCATTAAGTTGCTTGAAAAACCTATTGTTGAAGAACTTTCCACTTCAGTCCCTATTGATGGAGATGCTATTGATGGATCTTGTATCTTCAACATGTTATACTCTACATTTAGCTTCACGTGATCCTTCAATAATTGATCATACTCTTCCTACAACTTCTTTGTAGTGGATTCACTAAATTTAGTTGTATGAACAACTAATGAAGCTGCTTGGGGAACTATGGTGTCTGATACCCTTTTGACTCTCAAACTCCCATTCATTTACTGCATGGTTTCTACTACTTGAGGCTTGTTAGTGTTTGGAGCAAGAGCCCATATGGCTAAGGTTTCCCACTTAGGGTTGAAACTTGATCCTAAGTATGATTTCTCTACTTTCTCCTTAGAAGAAAATATCTCTTCATCTTGCCTTTGAATAGTATCTAGAGCTCTTGAAGAAGCAATATCCCATTTTGGTAGTAGTAGTAGCCCACTTTGTCTCACCAACATCCTTTCTTATTTTGGTGAATGCTCTTGGAATCAAATTCAATATCTTTCGATAGGTCTTCCGAGTGACTTCCTCATACTTGGAGTTATGTACTTCATCTTTTCCCTATTCAATTTTTTTGAATGCACAAGACAACTGAGAGGCGGTGAGAATCAATTTTATATTAAAACATCAAAACCCTCATTAACATTCAGATCTAATTTAGTCCTTAAACCCTTAACAACCATTAAACCCTTATCGTGCATTAGCAAAATGTAAACATGAGATTTACAATAATGCAAAAACATCCAAACACATGAGAACACCTGATTTATCTAGAAAACCCAAGAAGGGAAAACCATAGTGAGGATTAGCTCACAATATAAAGTAATTGCAACATCAAATACAATAGGCTCACTGTCAGAGGGCTCATTACCCAAAAGAAAAGAAGGGCTTACTGCCAAGGGCTCACTACTAGATTACAAAAAAGAATCTAAAGAAGAATATTACAATGAGAAATCCATATCAAAGCAACAAGAAGATCCACCATAACATCACCAGTACATTCACAACCTCTTTGAATAATGTAGACACCTTCTACTCATTGCTTCTAGTAGTCTAACACATTAAATCTCACACCACATTTAGTACTTTCACACTTGACAACTCTACACTTCGCATCACATACTTCACACCACAATTATCCATAAACTTAACACTTATTTATACCATCCTCAACCTTAAAAATAATTGACAAGGTTGGCTAAGCACCTCAACCGTGTAAATTCAAATTAGGTCAGCACTAAGCATTCCCACAGTGTAAAGGAATGAAATTAGACCATACCACACCTTAACTCAGACCTAAATCCACTCATACATTCCATGTGCTACACTTCCACAAACACCAAAGCATATCCGCAATTAGTGTAAACACCCAAGATCGACCAAACCTATGTAAACACCATTGAACAATTAAGTACATGCTTTCTTTGGTCCAAAGATGACTCACAGACCATACACAACACTTAAACACAATCTAGAATATTCCATCAACATCTTGAAATCCAAAAAATCCTTCGCAATATCATACACCAGAAGAATATATTCATTTTGCACTACCAATTAACCTTCCACACCCTGCAACCATTGAATCCAACCTTGTGGAGCACAAAAATAAAAAACTCAGACTAAAGATAGATACTGGCAATATAAGCACACTTCCATATCCACAGGACCAGAAACCAAATTGTATAGAAATACGGAGGAAAACCATTTCTCCTAGAAACCACTGCAATACACTATTCACACACTAGTGAACACAACTTTCTTTGCACAATGATCTAGAACTTGAAACTTTGGATGTAACACCTCTAAACACCTCTAATTAACATATCCAAACCACATAAGTAGATATTCAAAATAGAAGAAATGCAGAACAAACCAAAATCACTACTTTGCTATACTGAACACCTCTCAACATCACTATTTTATCTTTTCTTCAAATTTTCTCAAGAGCACTTGGAAACCAAGCACTACAAACACATTTTCATCATCTTCAACACTTCCTCATCACCACCAAACTATTGTAGCAACTCAAACACACACAAGAGGTTGAAAATATACCAATAGAAGCTTATCAAAGCAGCACAAGGGGTTGACACTAGTGACACTACTAATGACCCTATAATGCATAGCTAATCAAAGAATCATTAAAAACTTCCAACAATCTCTCCATAGATTTGTTGATAATAATCTAGAACTATTGACATCAATGGCAACACACAAGTTTCTCATACTTCCAACAATCTCCCCTTTTGTCATTGATGAAAGCACATGATGTGAAAAACCACCAACAACAAAAAAAACTCTGATTACCAAAACACATACTGCACATTAGTGTTTACTACTCCCTTACGCTTTCTCTTTCTCCACCTTCATAAGGTTTTTTAGTTAACTCTCTCCCCCTTTGACATCAATGGAAAATGGCAACACACTTGTATCTCTCCCCTAAAGGCAACAACTGCTCTGTAACTACCTTTCTTTTTACTACACTCCATTTTCTTCACAACTTCTTTGCACACCTTCTTTGCAGACCTACACATTCCACTTCTCACCACACTCCCCCTTAGGAGTACACACCATACTACACCAACCAACAACCTACACATATCCTTTCACACAGTTGACAAAGGAAAACACCTATATACCACACAATGATAACACTTACTCCCTTTGACTACAACAACCAACAATTCTACTACCCACTCCCCCTAAGAGGTAGCCACCAACATCAGTCTAGAACAAATAATTTATCTTGAAAACCACTGGACTAATGCATATTCTTATACATCTAGTTCAAAGGAGGGGCAATAACCACCAAATTCTCTCAAAGATACTCAAAAGTATCCTTAGGAAGAGCCTTTGTGAAGACATCTACAACTTGATCCTTTGTAGGCACATACTCCAACTTCACCTCATCCTTTTTAACCTTCTCTCTCTAAAAGTGATACCGGATTGAGATATGTTTTGTTCTTGAATGTATTATCGGATTCTTTGAAATGTTAATAACACTTGTATTATCACATAAGATAGAAGTAGGTTCATCATGTGGCACTCTAATATCCTTCAAATTTTTCTTCATCCACAACACTTGTGTGCAACATGATGTTGCAACAATGTATTCTACCTCTGTAGTAGATAGTGACACTGAATCCTTCTTCTTGCTTAGCCAAGACACCAACCTGTTTCCAAGAAAGAATGCACCACCACTTGTACTTTTTTTTTCATCCACACAACTTGCCCAATTTGCATCCATATAAGCACTCAAGGAAAAATCAATATCCATTGGATACCACAAACCATGTTCCAGAGTGCCTTTCAAGTATCTGAATATTCTCTTCATTTTTGTAACATGTGACTCTTTGGGATTTTCTTGAAATCTAGTCACAAGACAAACTGCATGCATGATATCCAATCTAGTAGTAGTTAGATATAGTAGTCCTCCAATTATTGATTTGCACTTTCTCTGATCAACCTTTGGTGATTCATCATTCTTACTCAGCTTGCAACCAGTAACCATAGGGGTACATACCAGTTTAGAGTCTTCCATTCCAAATTTCTTCAAAATTTCCTTGACATACTTTGATTGAGAAATGAAATACCTTTTTTTGTATGATTGATTCGAAGTCCAAGGAAGAAATTCATCTCCCCAAACATTGACATTTCAAACTCATTCTGCATCTATTTTGTAAATCTCTTGCACATAACTTCATTTCCTCCAAAAATTATGTTATCAACATACACAACCACAATCAAGATTTGATCTTTTCAACCTTAAAGTAAAGATTACTATTTGTGGCACCTTTATTGAATCCTTGCTATAACAAGTACCTACCCAATCTTGCATACCAAGCTCTAGGAGCTTGCTTGAGTCCATATAATGCCTTCTTCAATCTACATACCATATTAGGATTATCTGATAATTGAAAGCCTTCTAGTTGTTAAAAGTAAACTTCTTCCAACTCACCATTCAAGAATTTAGACTTCACATCCATCTGATAGAATTTGAAATCCTTATGTGATGCAAAATCCAAAAACATCCTAATAGCTTCCATTCTTTCCACCGAAGCAAATATCCTCTCAAAATATATTCCTTCCACTTGTGAGTAGCCTTAACACACAAGCCTTACCTTATTTCTCACCATTTCTCCACTCTCATTCAGCTTGTTCCAAAACACCCACTTAGTTCCAATCACATTCTTGTTTGTTGGTCTTTGGAAAATTTCCCAAGTTTGATTCTTCTCAATCTACATCAATTCTTCCTCCATAGTCTTGATCCAAAAATTCATGTTTGCATGTTTCAATCACTATTTTAGGTTCAACTTTGGAAAGTAAACATAAGTTTACTTGTTCTTCTATCATAGCAGCCTTTCTTCTTATCAATACACCTTTGATTTTTTCACCAATGATCCGATCTTCTGAATGATTCTTCTATACATACTTAAGGGTTTTAGGAATCCTTTCCAAAGCTTCTTCCTCTTCAATTTGTACTTCATTTTCTTTACCTTTATCCTTTTCTTCTTCTCTGCAAGAAGACTCATCTGATTCATATCCATCTATCATCACTAAACTTTTATGTAAGTCTTCATCCACTTTGACACTTGCACTTTCAACAATATTTTTTAGCCTCTTGTTGCAACACTGGTAAGCCTTGCTTCCTCTAGAATATCCAAGGAATATTCCTTCATTAGATCTTGCATCGAACTTTCCTAAGCTTCCTTCATCTTTTTTGATATAGCATTTGCTTCCAAACACTCTAAGTATTTCACAGTAGGGGTTCTTCTATACCACAACTCATAGGGATTCTTTAAATTGTTTGTCCTTGCTTGTACTCTATTAAGTATGTATATTGCACTATGAATTCATTCTTTCTAGTAGAGTTTTGATAGGTTTGCTTCTTTCATCATAGTTCTATTGAGGAGTCCTAGGAGCTAAGAAATGCCTCTTCATTCCTTGAACTTTGTAGAAACTGTTAAAATCATTGGAGGTGAACTCTCCACCTCTGTCAGATCTCAAACATTTTATTTTCATATCCATTTCATTGTCTACCATATATTTGAATGCCTTTAACATATCTAAGGCTTTTGTTTTTTTAAAGAAAATTAACCCAAGCCATTCTAGAATAATAATCAATCAACAACATGAAATACTATCACCTTGAAAACTTCTTGTTCTTGTAGGTCCACAAAGATGTTGGAAATTGGAAGATTGTCATCGATGTCAACATTTGCATCAATGTTGGAAATTGGAAGATTTCTATTAATGACAATAGTATACCTTACTCATATCACTTGTACAGATCATTAGTTGCTTTGGTAATAATGGTTCCAACTATGCTTATCTGGTACTAAAAGTTTTGTTGATTCGGTATTCTGGTCCGGACTATCTTATTTTGTTAGATTTGTTCAAAAGTTCATAATATGTTCTATCTTGATATAATTTTCATATACTAACAAGATTTTAGTTGGTTTAGTTATAAAGTTGGGAAGATACAGTTAGCAGAAGTTTGATAAAATAGTGTTCTATTTTGTTGATCTAGTTTTTTGGTTTGAATTCTACTAGAGTGACAGATATCATTACAGGTGTAGTAATGGAAAAAGTTTCCTTTTTCATGCTTGTTTGAATAATTGACATTAAAGTTGAATTAATGGTGTCTTGGAATGGTGTTGTAATGTCTTGTACATATTCACAATATTCTAGGACATTTATTTAACTAAATCATGCCTTAATTGGTCATTTTCAAAGGTGTTGTAAAGTGTTGTGACACACTTTCACACTTTTCTAGGACTTATTTGCTTAATTAAGCCTAATGGGCCCCTTTTCAATAAAAATGTACATAATGTATGCCTTGTTTAAGTGTTGTAAAATTTTTTAAGGTACTTTCACACTTATCTAGGTGGTCTTAATTCATTATGGTTAATTGGAGTTATTAACCCCCTTTTGATTCAAATTTAGGCCTTAATTTTGACACCTCTTGAGGATCCTTCCCAACAATCATAAATTAAACATCAAATTATTTCATTGGAAAAAAATTGGTCTTGATAAGTTGAGCCAGGACCCATTTTCCCATAATGGCGCGAATGGGTCCTCTCTTAACATGACCCCTCTTTTTCTGGTGATTTAGAATGAGGTTTTTCCCTTCTTTTAGCTCCTCGAAGCTTGGTACTGGAAAATTAGCTAGGACCCATTCACCCTTAATGAGAGCCTAATTTTTGAATTTCATTTTGGCGGGAATTTATTTACCTTTCTTTCTAGATTTGGTGTCGACCTTGATTCTTTGAATTTTGGGGTTAATCTCCTAATTTAGTATAAATAAGGGGCTAATTTACATTGTTTCTCCTAGCAATTCATCCTAAGACTTTCAAGCATTCAAGAATTCAAGTAATCAAGCATTCTAGAGCATCTCAAAGGTATTCACAAGGCATTTCAAGGCAGATTTCATGTGTTGATTGCAACAATTCAAGGTCTTATCATCATGTAAATGGTTTCATGCATTCATGTGTATTGAGCTAAGAAGTTAATGTTGCATTGACTATCTATTTACAAACTTCATCACATCCAAGATCTACATTCTTCATGGCCACTCCATGATTTTTTGCAAATTTACATCATAAGACAAAATCCAAGGTGACATCATTTACATTATTTCACTTTCATGCTTCATTTCTTCATTTTGTTTAATTACCTATACAACTGTGGACATGGAAAAAGAATCCATTTTTCTTTGCTTGATTTGGGAATAATAATGATAAATTGGACTTAATAAGGCCTTGATTTAGTGTTGTGAAATGTTTTAAACATCCACACTAGGTCTTGGACCCTTGCAAATGAATCTAACGACGTCTTGTAAAGGTGTTGTAAATGAATTTCACACATTTTTAGACTCTTATTAAACATCTAAGTCTAATGAAACTATTTCTCCCCTTTATAAAACGTATCTAGAAGGCTTGTAAATTAAATTTAGTTCTAATCTAGTGTTGTAATGCATTTTACACATTCACATTTGATGTTGTGCCTTTCTAGGATGAATGGACCCTATTTTAATGATGCAAAGTGTATTTAATCACACTTTCACTTTGAAATTTGTGTCCTTAGCCCTAATTACCCTTTACATCATCATTAATAGGCCCCTATGACACCATATTGTGCATCATGAGGCATAATTTAATGAAATAACTGACAAAGTCACCATATAAACCTTATTTCCTTACTTCCCAACATTCCAACTAGCAGAATGGCCCTTGTGGGACCCATCTGACATTAAGGGTGAATCAGTCCCATCCAAGTGGGACACATTCACCCTTGATGGTGAATGAGTCCCAATTGAGCCATTTTTGGGGTTTAAACGGGAAAAGTTGGATTTTAAGTTTAATTTTTCTCCATGTCGGCCTTAGGGATCAAATTAACGGGAAAATTAGGTGGATTACATATAAATACAAGTTTCTAAATCCTAATTCATAATAATCTCAAGAACTTTAACTCATTCATCATTTTTCTTCCACCTCAAGTCATCAAGCTAGGGTTTTAACATTCCAAGTCATTCAAGATCATTTTTCAGACATTCAAAGGAAAAATATTCATCTATTGTTACATAAATTTAAGATAAATCATCATGGAAAGGTACTAATTCCATAATTTCATGCTCATGCTTCATATTAATTCTTCATTTGGTTTAATTACCTAAAAGGGGTTTGACCAAGGCAAACCCCCATTCCCTAACAATCAATATTTTCTCCTTCTCTCCTTGTGTGTTTGCAAATTTAGGAATCTTGAAGAATTTTAAATCATTAATGATCAATTTGAAAAGTTTTTGAAGACCTCTCCTTGCTTGAAAATCCAAAATATCCACCAAAAGTCACTTTTAGTGTCAAAAATCAAACTTTCAGAGGTAGACACCTATCAGGAATCGAAGTGCAGACAGAGGAATTTTGTTTCTAGTTTTGGATTTTTAGAAATTCAAAAGTGGAATGATTCACCATTAGTGGTGAATGAGTCCCATTTCTAGGCCTAAAAAAGGTTTTCTACAGTTTTGGATACCCATTTGTTCGAAACGGGCTCTGGAACAGTTTCCCAGATTTGGGACTAATTCACCCAAAATGGTGAATGAGTCCTAGAAGGCCAAATTTTCAGCATTAGAAAATTTTTAGAAGTTATTTCTAGTTTCCAACAAGTTCTCAGGTGCACACATTCAGTTTCATTCATTTCTGTTACAGTTTACTTTCATTTCTAGGTCTTTTTGCATATCACAATGTGTTTTCAAACAACTTGCATTCCTTAGATTTTACATTGATAAGTCATTTCTTTGATCAATTTATTGCACTTGTAACATTAGATTTAGACATATTCCATCCATTATCACATTAATATTTGAATGTTTACATTGCATTTTGGCCCATCTTCCCCCTTTTAGGTGAAAAACCCTAGGAGGGCTAGAAAGACCCAAGGGTGCCAAAATCTTTGTCTACATTTTGGTGAACCCGACTTTGAATACTTATTTTATTTTATTTTGGAGTCCATTATCATCCTAGAATTAGCTTGCATTGCATGTTGCATTAGTTAAGTTGCATTCTAGGGTTTCAAATTTTGCATTAGTGAAAGTACATTTTTGCATCTTAAATCATTGAAAATTTCTAAAATTTTGCATTAGAATCTTAGGTCTGCCTCATACAGTACAACAAACATCAAAATCCATCAAAAAGATCTAAAAATTTTGAAAAAAATCCCCATTGGGACTCATTCGCCACCTTGGGCGAATCCGTCCCTTCGTACCCCTAAAATTGCCTTTTACAGAACTAAAAACCCTATTTTTAAGCTTCTGTTTGGTGCCATTTCCTATCTATATCAGTTGGATGAGTTTTTGTAACAGGCATTTCATTATATCTAGCTTAAATTAGCTCATTTCATGGATGGCTTAAATTTCAAGTTTGCATTCTTATCTTGTTACATAGCATAATCAGTCAATTCTCATCCTTAAAATATGAAAAATTGCATTTTTCTTTTGCATGTTTTCTTTCGCATGGTTACATTTCAAGTTTGTAGAACAATCATTACATCATGTTTTCAGTACAAAATTCTATAGTGATCATATTTCATGTTCTATTTTTAGATCATATTATGTGTTGTAGGAAAGTTTTGTTAGATGCATATGACTATGAGGTCCTTTCCCCTCTCTTTTTGTTCGTCATTGATCCCTCTCCTAGTTTCCCTTCTATGGATGAGGTTAGTCTGGTGAAAGAAACCTTGGATAATCCTAACAATCACATTTGTTCTTCTCTAATTATCTCTCCCACTTGTGAAGAAGAGATTATAGTGGTAGAAGAACCAATTGATGAGAGTTTTGAAAATTCGAGTTGTTTCTCTCCTCTTACCTCTCCTATTAGATATAACATTACTAAAGAAGAGGAAATCACAATAAGTAATCATGACGATCACACAACACAACAAGAATATGAGATCAGAGAAACATTTCTAGACATTACCTTATCTAGTCTCCATAATTATGATAATCAAACATATTCTTCTCCTAATATCCCTCCTTGATGCAAAGAGGATAGGTTGGTATTAGCAGATATACCTATTAAAATTCATGAGAAAATTATCCCTCCCTTCCCTAATGTTCCTATACTATGGGAAGATCTATTTGGTAAAAATGAAAACCATAGCGGTCCTTCTCTTGATGCCTCCCCTATTTGTGATGAAGCCACTTTACAAACTCCAACCATAGATGAACACATTACAAGCTCTCCTTCTAGGGTAAATAATATGGAAAAAGAGAATGAGACCTTAGGGAAACATGACCATCAAATCAAGTCTTCCCCTAATCTCCCCACTATCAATAATCAAATAAATTCAACCATTAATAACTCCCTTATTTGCGATGAAGTTATTTTGGAAGAACCAAGCCTTACTTGTCAAGAACATGTGGCTTGTTATTCTCCTAAAAAATCTCCCTCTAGGGAGAATATCATGGTGTTATAAAATCACAACAATAGTAATGTGTCTTCGTTAGCTCACGATAAAAAGGTGATTCTAGATTTCCCTTTATTAGAGATACATCAAGCCAAGACCACTGAGGTTATGAATACACAAGTGTCCATTAGATCCCCCTTGATCAATGGTCCTCATATATAGCTCGTGGGACATCCTAAGAACCCTCTAATTCTCTACCCACCTTCACACAAAAAACAAACTCAAAACCAACCTGGACTCATCCTTTATCCCCCATCGCACAACTCTCACACTCACAAAAACTTGAACTTATCCTTTACCCACCTCAAAATAATGTGTCGCAACAACTGAGTAATAATACCGTTGCTCATACATACAACACTAGAAAAAATCTGTCACTACAACAACCAACCCCAACCTCCTTACCTTTTCTGAATTCTATATTTCCTTGATTAAGGGAGTATGATCTTGTTGAGAAACTTAAGAGCACTCCTGCAATGATATCCCTTTGGGACCTTCTTCAAAATTCACCTACCTATCACACTATGCTCCAAAAAACCTTACAAAAAACTCCTATCCATTCTAATGTGCAGCCAAATGACATAGCAGCCATAATTCAAAGATTGAATGTTGACAAATTGTTTTCCACCAAAGAGAACTCCCCTCTTTGGACATGCAAAAATAAAATGAAGCTTTCATGATCATTGCTCAATACAAAATGATAAATATAAAGTGAACCCTTGTTGACAATGGCTCCACTCTTAATGTGTGTAGTGTAAACCTTCTAGACAAGGTTAGAGTGGATAAATCAAGCATTCAACCCGATTCTTTATCTATCAAAGGATTTGACAATGTAGCAAAACAACCACTTGGTGTGATTACTTTCCCTATTACAGTTGGCTAGAAGGCCACATTATAGATACTGATCCATGTTATGCCTCATGAAATTTCATATAATCTCCTTCTAGGTAGGCGATAGATTCAAGAAATGAATGGTGTGCCTTTCACTCTTCATCGTAAAATGAAATACATTCACAACAACAAAGTGCACATACTTGAAGCTGACCCCGATCCAAATAGTTGTTTAAACATTGAGAAAAATAAAGATAATCATTTAAACACATTAACAACAACTACACTGTAAGTGGAAACCATCCAACAAAAAGACAAACAACAACATATTGAACAAGTAACAAAGCTATTAGATAATGATTGGAGTTCCTTAGATTTCACATCAACACTCATGGATGAGTACAAGATCATAAATAAAGATTAAACTAAGGGAAACAAACACACAATCATGACAACAAAAAACTTGGATGACCCTTCAAAAAAATCCACCTCAACCACTTTAGGCCAAAACATAACAAATTATACAACCTTTGATGAACACAACAACAAACAACAATCCAATCCAAAATCAATGAAAAAGCTTTATGGAAAAGGTTATGAACTTATTAAACAACTTGGATATAGTGAAAAAGGATGTGGTGCTAGAGAACAAGGTATCTGTGTCCCCATCAATCCTATCACAAAAAAAAAATTATGGTCTTGGTTATTGTCCTTTGATAGAAATCGCCAATCCTTCACTCAACATTAATACTCTCACGCAACATTCTCCTAAACCAACCTTAACCGTCGTAAATCTTGAACTCATTGACACTAGTGGTCTTGAAAGTCATCCTATACAAAACATGAAACAAACAAATACACCTTCACTTAATGTCAATGTCATCTCACAAAACACTCATACATTGAATTCATTAGATTTTATAGCCTCCTATAAAGGAGAAAACAAAATATCTTAATCTTCCAAGTCTTGCGTAGGTATGGCAACTAGTACTAAGCAAGATGTATCTTTGTCGCAAACTACATGACCATATTCTACAATTTATCAAGAGGGTATCTTGTCAAGACTCCTCCAAGATCACTTGATATATCTTCCTCCAAGAACTCATAAGAAATCCTATTAAAAGACTTCATTTTGTTCCTATCATAAAGTTCATGGTCATTCTACTAATGAATGTAAGGCTTTGAGTAGTAAAATCCAACATTTTAAGGAATTTGGTGTCCTTCCTTATGTGGGGGCACCTAATCCCTCTAATTGATACTAATTTTAACTCTAGCATGCATTTCATTAATCATTTAGGCTCACCCTTGACCTGCACTTAGTGGGGGCAAGGGGTTATGTAGCCTTGTCCTCGTATGTCACCTATCGTTGCCTCTTTTGGCTAGCTGTTAACCTTTCATGAACATATAAGAGAAAGCTTGGGATGTGGACAACATGCCTTAAGTTTTCTTGCATGTGACATACTACCTTTTTCATGACGTAGCTTATCAAAAACATATGACTTGGCATAGTGCTTTCTACGTAAGCTCTCATGTCTCCTTCTTTTGCTTTAAAGCAATTGCTCACAATACTGGTGTTCACAACCACTTTAAAGTAGGGGAATACATCGACACTCACATCTCATTGTGTGATTTTATTTTTCTTGTGATTTCCTCTCTTGGAAACATTAGGTACAATGTTCCCCAGGATGAGACATTGCACTTGTCCTCTCTTGGAAACAAGATGAGACCACCTGCACTTTTTCCTCTCTTGGAAACATTAGACACAATTTTCCCTAAGATGAGACCTTGCATGAACTAAGAAAAATCCCTTTGAACATTCCTTACACTATCTTGCATTTACAATGTATATGAGTGTCATGCATACAAAGTTTTGCTTACCTCATAGAGCTCGAAAATCATTTTCCTTTGTGGCACCTTATTAAAGTTATCAGAAGGTATAACTTTGGTATGGTTGAGTGAGAAGCCCATTTTGAGGCATGAATTTTCACCATATCCACCTTGTGAATTTCTCACCTCGCAGATAGCCAGAAGTTCTATGGCCCTAGAGTGAGTATACTTTGGCCTTCTCACCTGACAGACAACCAAGAGTTCCGTCACCTCAAAGTGAGTATGCATTTTTGGAAAAACAACCTAGATCTGATCCACATCGTATTGGACAAATGGTCAAAGCTTGATCCACCTTTTCATTTTCGCTCTTCTCTTTCTTCTAGTTCTTGTCATTGCATGATAACATGTCTTGTTTTGCTACACCTTGTGCATGTTCCTTTTGCACTCATGTCAGTTTGACTTAGGATCTTGGATTCTGGGGGTTGACCGCTTCTTTCATCCTTGTCATCCTAGACCATCTGTATTGGTACAATTGGACCCTTCTTGAATGTCTACTTTAGTGTGATTTTGAAGCAAGTTGATCCTCTCACTAAAGTGGGGGCTAACTGTGGACACGAAAAAAGTATCCCTTTTTCTTTTCTTGATTTGGGAATAATTAATGATAAATTGGACTTAATAAGGCCTTGATTTAGTGTTGTGAAGTGTTTTACACGTCCACACTAGTTCTTGGACCCTTGAAAACTAAATAAAGTGAATCTAACGACATCTTGTAAAGGTGTTGTAAATGACTTTCATACTTTTCTAGACTCTTATTAAACATATAAGTCTAATGAACCTATTTCTCCCCTTTAAAAAATGTATTTAATTGCATTTTCACATTAATCTAGAAGGCTTGTAAATTAAACTTAGTTCTAATCTAGTGTTGTAATGTATTTTACACATTCACATTGGATGTTGTGCCTTTCTAGGCTGAATGGACCCTATTTTAATGATGTAAAGTATGTTTAATCACACTTTCACATTGAAATTTGTGTCCTTAGCCCTAATTACCCTTTACATCATCATTAATAGGCCCCTATGACGCCATATTGTGCATCCCAAGGCATAATTTTATGAAATAATCGACAAAATCACCATATAAACCTTATTTCCTTACTTCCCAACATTCCAACTAGCAGAATGGCCCCTGTGGGACCCAATTGCTATTAGGGGTGAATCAGTTCCATCTAGGTGGGACCCATTCACCCTTGATGGTGAATGAGTCCCATTTAAGCCATTTTCAAGGTTTAAGCGAGAAAAGTTGGATTTTAAGTTTAATTTTTCTCCATGTCGGCCTTAGGGATCAAATTAATGAGAAAATTAGGTGGATTTCCTATAAATACAAGTTTCTAAACCCTAATTGGTAATAATCTCAAGAACTTTAACTCATTCATCATTTGTCTTCCACCTCAAGTCAATCAAGCTAGGGTTTTAACATTCCAAGTCATTCAAGATCATTTTTCAGACATTCAAGGGCTAAATCTTCATCTATTGTTACAAAAATTCAAGATCAATCATCATGGAAAGGTACTAATTCCATTATTTCATGCTCATGCTTCATATTATTTCTTCATTTGGTTTAATTACCTAAAAGTGGTTTGACCAAGGCAAACCCCCATTCCCTAACAATCAATATTCTCCTTCTCTCCTTGTGTGTGTACAAATTTAGGTATCTTGAAGACTCAGAAATAATTAAAGATCAAGTTACAAAGTTGTTGAAGACCTCTCCTTGCTTGCAAAGCCAAAATATCCACCAAAAGTCACTTTCAATGTTAGAAATTAGACTTTCGGAGGTGAATACCTATCAGGAAATGAAGTGCAGATCGAGGGCTTCTGTTTCCACTTTTGGATTTTCAAAAATTCAAAAGTGGACTGATTTTCCATTAGTGGTAGATGAGTCCCATTGCTAGGCCTGAAAAAGGTTTTCTACAGTTTTGGATACCCATTTGTCTGAAATAGGCTCTAGAACAGTTTCTTAGATCTGGGACTAATTCACCTAGAATGGTGAATGAGTCCCAACAGGACAAATTTTTAGCATCAACAACATTTTAGAAGTCATTTCCAGTCTCTAGCAAGTTCTTAGGTGCACACATTTAGTTTCATTCATTTTTGTTATAGTTTACTTTCATTTCTAGGTCTTTTTGCATATCGCAATGTGTTTTCAAACAACTTGCATTTCAATAGTTTTGCATTAATAATCAATAGCTTTCATTAGTTTTCTGTATTTACTGCATCTCATCTAGGCATATTGCATCCATTTTACATTAATCTTTGAATGTATACATTTCATTTTGGCCCATCTTTCCCCTTTTAAGTGAAAAACCCTAGGAGGGCTAGAAAGACCCTTGGAAGCAAAAATATTTGTTTACAACCTACAAGGGGTTTGACTGAGGAAAATTCACATTCACTAAAAAATCAACAAGTTTGCTTCCCTTGAGTGTGTTATTGCATATTTTACAGGTTGGAACAAGATTTGGAGCAAGATTGTCAAAGTTGCAAAGTTGCTAAAGTTGTCCTCCACATTGCAAGATCACAAAAAGAGCTATAAAAAATTTACAGGATTCCAGAACTTGATATTTGGGATTTCAAGAGTGCAAAAATCAAGGTATAGGATCCTGAAATTAGTTTTCCAAAACCCTAAAAGGACCCATTCACCACTGAAGGTGAATGAGTCCTCCATAACTCAAAAACAACAACTTTCTGGCTAGGTACAAAACTTCTTATGCTCTAAGAAAATTCCTCATAGTTTCTATAACAATTAGGTTAAATTTCTAGTTGTTTTTAGCATCATATTTTGCATAATTTGAAGTGATTTGGTCCTTGAAAAATAAGTGGTCCATCATCTTGTTAATTCATTTTGGTGGACCCTATTTTTCACCATATCATTTTTGGTGAACCCGACTCATTCAACATTGCATTCTTCTAATTTTTGGAGTCTCTCATTTCATTTTAAGTTAAAATATTGCATTCATTGCATCTATATTTGCATTGAATTAGGATTTTCATCTTTTGCATTTAAATCATGCATATCATATAGGGTTCAGATTTGCATTGTTTTGCACTTCTTAAATCTGAAAATTACAAAAAAAAGCTAGTCATTTTGCATCTCATTTGGATATCATTCAATTGCATTTGAATTTTTTTTAAAAAATTGCATTTAAAACTAGGTCTTGCATTTCATCTTTCTATTGCATTATTGCATTGAATTTCTAGAAATCTGAAGTTGCATTTCACTGTCTGTAACCTAGAACTAAAAGATAAATCAAAGAACTTGCAATTCATTCAAAAATAGTTTAAAAGACCTTACCAAGACCCATTCACCTTTACTGGTGAATAAGTCCTTGATCCGATCTGATCTATGCCTTATGGCATCTGAAAAGACATTAAAATTGGCTTTAAAATCCACAAAAGATCCCAGAAAGACCTAACAAGGACCCATTCACCCTTTTTGGCAAATGAGTCCTAGTTAGCTATAGAAATGCAATTTTAGGACATTAAAATATCATTTTTTAGCTTCTTTTGAATGGTGCATTTATCTTGATGTTTCAGTTTTTAGATTTGCTGTTTCATCAAATTCATTGCATTTATCTTAAACTGCTTCATTTCAATGCATTGTTAAAAGTTCAGAGTTGCATCAAAACATTTCATTTTCAGCTTATGGTATTGTTTAATCAGTAAAACTTTTGCTTAGATTCTGAAAATTGCATTTCCTTCTAGGTTATTGCATTGCCATTCTAGGGTTTGCACACTAGGGTTGTAAAACTTGCATGAGCTTTACAACTTGGTGTCCTATTCACAATAATATTATAAGATGTAGTTCGAGGCTCATGTCATCCCACAATATCTCACTCACCATAGATCTTGGGCTCCCTATCTCTCTTTCTGATAGTATTGAGAATCAACTAGGTCCATGGCTCATAGTTTGCATACCTCATTTCCCATGGCTTCACCTCCTATAATCAATGTGCATGATGTCATTGACAATGTAGATGAACAATTAGAAGAATTACAAGTCCATATCCTTAGTGAATGGATTGACATCAGCTTGGTTCCTATCATACAAAATCTACAGAAAGTGCTTAAAACTCAAAATGAAACACAAATCATTTATAGCCTTAGTCACTTCCTTCAGGAGTACTTGAACAAACAAGATAATAAAAACATACATGCCACAATCAATCCTCCTATTAAAATAAAAACCAATGTTAACATGGATGATGATATGAAATTACCTCCCACAGATGAATTGATAGCATTTATCAAAGCTAGACCTCGTAAGGGCTTGAATAAACAACCTCTTGAAATTGATTTCTCATAAAATGACATACCTAAATGTGCACCTGATGGTCCTCTTTACATAGCTGGCCGAATCAACAATAAGCCCACTAATGGGACATTGATTGATCTTGTCTATGGAGAGAATGTGATCACAAAAGAATTCTTATATGTGCATGGGCTATATCAAGATTCATATGATAACCCAAAATCATGGATCAAGACACATAACGGATTTTCTTGCCCTATGATAAGCTTGATAGATCTCCCTTTAAAAGTGGGACCAAAAACATTAACAGTCTCATTCTCCATCATCGCACAATCAAACCAATTTTTGTGTGAAGCTAGGCTATCCATGGCTTTGCTCCATGAATGTCGTCCCTTTAGTTGTATGTAAATGTCTAAGGTTTCCATTTGGAAATGACATCTTCACTGTGCATCATAGTAGATTCCATCATGCCTTGACAAAAGGGAATTTTTCACTAGATTACTTTTGGCCCGAGCTTATGGAACCTATCAAGCCTCATGAAGATTTCTTTTTCAAATCATATCAAAAATTCAAGGCAAAGAAAATAGCAGAACTATACCTTCAAAATAGGCCTCAACCTATGACTGAACCAACCATCCTTGATGAGACAATGATTGAACCAAAAACACTTCTGAACATACAAGAACAACCTCCTACAATTTCATATAAGAGACCACAAGATAACACAAACAATCCCATTGTCCCTCCTAGAGTCAAACAAGTTTACAAAGTCAAGGAGAAAGTGATTGAGCAACCTATTGGTGTTCCCTCTAGTCCTCCCAAGGAAGAGAAGGAACTTATGATTGATAAAACCACTCTTACACAAAAACAAATTGATGATAAACTAAAAAAGAAATCAAAGTGATAGAGAGCGTAGACGTAGACGTTGTGCTATTGCTCGTAGATTGCAAACTCAAGAAAACAACAATTATAACATAGAAAATAAAAATGCAAACCTACTTGAAGCAATGCGTGATGACTCTCAACCCTCGCCACAACATAAAAAAGAACATTGGATGGACATTGTTATTTGATCTCCTACTGTGATTAACTTAGATGATGAGATTGACATTGTAAAGATTGATGAACAAGTGCATGATGATTTGAATGCATTGTTTTCTTCTTTTATGAGCCTAAATGAAAAATCTCCTAATAAGAGTTTTGAGCTTGGTGCATGTCCTAGTTCAACACTTGTCATTGTTCCTTTGGATAGTTTCCTGCCTTTCATTTATACTGACTGAGATTGGGAGGCGGATGACTTGCTTTAGGTTGACTCACCTGTACCTTACTAGTCTTTTGCTTTTTTTTTTCATTTTTCTTTGTGATTGCATGTGCGTAATGTGATCCCCTGTGTTGTTTCATTTGATGTTCTCTCTTTTGTGTATTCTTCTATATGTACCTTCATTCTTCTATGTGCCATAATCATTTTTCATTTGTCTTGTGTTTTCCTTTTGGGGATGATGCAAAGCGTCAAAACATTATGTCTCTTCCATGTTGAACCAAAAGCTTTTCCTTTTCCTTTATCTTTTTCATTTATCTTGTGTTTTCCTTTGGGGGATGACGCAAGGTGTCAGGAAATTCATGTTTCTTCCATGTTGACCAGAAAGGTTTATCTTTGTTTTCACTCTCTTTGTGTCATTCTTCCAATTCTGTGAGTATTTTGGTTAATGATGATAGTTCCATGCTCTTTGACAACATTGTAGCATATACATACTGACCCCAAATCCATAGATCCCTTGTGTGTTTATGGGGGAAACCCTTCCTTCCTATTTCATTACGTAGCCTACTTCAAAAACATATGACTTGGCATAGGGTTTTTTGAGGAAAGATCTCATGTCTTAGGATCAAAATCATTGGATCTACTTTAAAGAAATTTCTCATAGTGATGGTGTAGCAACCGCTTTAAAGTGGGGGCATACAACGATGACATCTTTTTGAAAATTTCATGGCGTGACTTTTCTTTCGTCTTGTGATGTGTCCTCTTCTTTGTGGTGTCATTGGGTTTGATGCCATCCAAGAGTGTATGATCTTTTGTCATGGCATGATGCAAACGAGGCACCCCATGGGAAATCTGACACCTTGCTTTTTCCTCTCTTGGAGACATTAGGAACAATACTCCCTAAGAGGAAGACCATTACACGAACAAAGAAAAATCCCCTTTGTTTACAAAATATTTACATGACATTCAAAAGCATTTACAAAAGCATTTTCTTTGTGGTGCCTTATTAAAGTTATTAGGAGGATAACTTTGGTACAGTTAGTATGATGGGAAGCCAATACACTAGCATGACTTTCTCATTATATGGTGAGAAGCCGACACATTGGCATGCCTTTCTGACTAAACCACTTCTAATTTGGGACAAATCACCTAGTGGAAAAGCTGAGGTTCCACTACCATAGACTGAGCAACATTTGTTATGGACAAACAACCATCGCCTCACATTACGTTGAGTCGGTTGTGCTTGATCATTCTTTTTGTTTTTGTTTTTCTTTTGGCCTTTGATAGGGTATGATCACGTATCTGTGTAATTTCTGCATACTTAAGTGTCTTGGATGTCTACTTTAGTGTGAGTTTGACATGGGGTCATCTTCTCACTAAAGTGGGAGAAAAATGTAGTAATGGAAAACGTTGCCTTTTTCTTGCTTGTTTGAATAATTGACATTAAAGTTGAATTAATGGTGTCTTGGAATGGTGTTGTAATGTCTTGTACACATTCAAACTATTATAGGACCTTTATTTAACTAAATCATGCCTTAATTGGTCCTTTGCAAAGGTGTTGTAAAGTGTTGTGACACACTTTCACACTTTTCTAGGACTTATTTGCTTAATTAAGCCTAATGGGCTCCTTTTCAATAAAAATTTACATAATGTATGCCTTGTTTAAGTGTTTTAAAAGTGTTTTAAGGTAATTTCACACTTATCTAGGTGGTCTTAATTCATTATGGTTAATTGGAGTTATTAACCCCCTTTTGATTCAAATATAGGCCTTAATTTGTGACACCTCCTGAGGATCCTTCCCGACAATCATAAATCAAACATCAAATTATTTCATTGGGAAAAATTTGGTCATGGTAAGTTGATCCAGGACCCATTCTCCCATAATGGCGAATGGGTCCTCTCTTAACAGGACCCCTCTTTTTCTAGTGATTTGGAATGGGTTTTTGGCCTTTTTTTAGCTCTTTGAAGCTTGGTCCTGGAAACTTAGCCAGGACCCATTCACCCTTAATGGCGAATGGGTCCTCCCTAAATGAGACCCTAATTTTTGAATTTCATTCTGGTGGGAATTTAATTACCTTTCTTTCCAGATCTGGTGTTAGCCTTGATTCTTTGAATTTTGGGGTTAATCTCCTAATTTAGTATAAATAAGGGGTTAATTCACATTGTTTTGTCCTAGCAATTCATCCTAAGACTTTCAAGCATTCAAACATTCAAGTAATCAATAATTCTAGAGCATCTCAAGGGCATTCACAAGGCATTTCAAGGTAGATTTCAAGTGTTCATTGCAAAAATTCAAGGTCTTATCATCATGTCAAGGGTTTAATGTATTCATGTGTGTTGAGATAAGAAGTTAATGTTGTATTGAGGATCTATTTACAAGCTTCATCTCTCATCCAAGATCTTCATTCTTCATGGCCACTCCATGATTTTTTGTAGATTTACATCATAAAACAAAATTGAAGGTGACATCATTTACATTATTGCACTTTCATGCTTCATTTCATCATTTGGTTTAATTACCTACAAGGGGTTTGACTAAGGCAAACCCCCATTCACTAAAAAATCAACAAGTTTTCTACCCTTGAGTGTGTTATTGCAGATTTTATAGGTTGGAGCAAGATTTGGAGCAAGATTTTCAAAGTTGCAAAGTTGCTAAAGTTGTCATCCACATTGCAAGATCATGGAAAGAGCTATAAAAAATTAACTATAGGATTCCAAAACTTGATAACCGAGATTTCAAGAGTGCAAACATAAAGGTACATGATCCTAAAATCAATTTTCTGAAACCCTAAAAGGACCCATTCACCATTGAAGGTGAATGAGTCCTCCATAGCTAAAAAACAACACCTTTCTAGCTAGGTACACAACTTATTATGCTCTAAGAACATTCCTCATAGTTTGTATAACAATTAGGTCCCATTTCTAGTTGTTTTTAGCATCATATTTTACATAATTTGAAGTGATTTGGGCTTGGAAAATAAGTGATCCATCTCTTTTGCTCACAACATAAGGGTGGATCCTATTTTCACCCTTATCATCAAGATTTTGTACATAGTTTCATGACTGTGAGACTCATCTCACCTCAAAGTTTTATGATGATATGCTAGCACATACAAAAGATATGAATAATAGTGTTCTATTATGAGGATTATAGTAAGTTTGTACAATGCATTATTGTGGGAGATTCCACATTTTATCATGATTAACTATTCTATCTTGCTGAGTTGAAGATAAGTTAGTTGATGTCATCTAAAGGAGAATTCGATGTGTTTACAAGTTTTGGTGTTACACCTTTGGAAAATAATGATTGAAGTCTTTGATGTTTTAGGTTTAAATTTGGTAGAACTAATTATGGATTTGTGTTAAGAAGATTAAATATGCGCTACAAATGTTAAAGGGATCTATCTTAGGTTCGTGCCAACTAAAGATTATGTTGGGTGCAAAGAAGAATATATTTTGAGAATAAAGTCAACAGAGTTAATTTTGATTTGAAATAAGGCTACTCTAATTAGGTTGACCTAATTAGTGTTATGCAAATGTATACGATATGTATATGAAAGAAACTTTGGATAAGTTAGATATATAGACATGGATGGATAAGATATGGAGGATGAAGGAGATGTTACTGCTATATGGTGCAAATGTGCAAAATTAAATAAAAAAGCAGACAATTTTTTTGAGTAAATTATATAGAGAAGTGTTTCATGTTCTGTGCTTCATTAGAACTGAACTCCAACACAAGGAAGGTGCATTCTATCTTAGTTCACCTCTTGACAGTGACTCATACTCTATTTTGTAAACTATTTTAGGATGTGAGCCTTTAAGGATAGTGAGTCCTGGTAGTGAGCCTTTGTAATATTCTATATTTGGATATATTATATTGTGAGTTAATCCTCACCGTGGTTTTTCCCATTTTGGGTTTCCAACGTAAAAATATTGGTTTTCATGTGTGTTGCTATCTTGTGTTGATTTCATGCTTCCATTTGTTATTACAGTTAGAATTGTGTTATTGCTTGGATGGATACTATGTCAATGGTTTAATGGAATACTGATTCACCGCTCCCTCTCAGTATTTTTGGTGTTTAAAAATTGCTATCAGATCATGGTTCCTTTAGAGAAGCTTAATAGCTTGAGGAAGGTCTTGGAATTTGAACACATGGAAGATAAGAGGTTTCCTATTCCTCCAAAAGAGTTTCCTGCTAAACATATTGAAGAAGATTGTATCCTAGATAATAATGGTGAACTTGAAATTACTCTTGAAGATCTTGAAAAAATTGAAGAAGAAAACAAATATTTGAAGAAAAGCCTCCATGAATCAAATGGATGCATCAAGAAACTGAGAGAACAAATCAAGAAATTCAAAGAAATAAATAAAGAAGTTTGTGATTAGTTGAAGAAAGAAAATGAGGACATTAGTGGACTGAAAGAAAAAGTGGAAGAAAAGATGAGAATAGAGGACTGTTAGAAAGCTAAAATTCAAAAAAATATGGATGAATGTGTAAAGCTTGAACAAGAAGTTGTAACCCTAAGATTTGATCTAGAGAAAGCAAGAGCTCATGAAGACAAATTCAAAACAAGTTCTACAATGCTCGATGAAATAATTGTAGAAAAGAAATCCTCTAAGGATAAGAGTGGTTTGGGGCTTGAAGAAGGATAGAGTTCAAAAGAAAATCAATCCTCTAACAAGGTTGAAAATCAAAGGAATACTCAAGGCAATGGTAAACATATCAAGAATCAAAGAAGCAATACCACAAGGACTCCTATCAGACAACCTAATGCTCAAAGGTACTCATATTTCAATGGTATTTATTTTTCCTGCAATAAGTTTGGAAATAAGGAAAAAGATTGTAGAAAAAAATAAAATAAAATGATAGAATGAATTAAATTGCTTTATCATTCTCCGGTCAATGTTTTAAGTGCAAAGAATTGGACATAGAGCTATAGAATGCAAAAGTTAGATGTTGAAAAAAATGAACCATCCCTTCAAAGGTTACTGTTATCACTGTAATTTATTTGGAAATAAGGCTAACTAGTGCATAAATAGATTGAATAAAGGACAATTTGGGTGGATGAATACTATTTTCTATATTTGTAACAAACTCAAACATTTTGCTCAAGAATGCAGAAGTAGAAATGTGAAAAAGAACTATCCAGTAAAGAGACACGAACCAATCACCAATATTGATACAATATAAGTTAAGAAGGAAATGGAAAAGATCTGGATAAAGGAAGGAGAATCAAAGAATCAAGGAGAATCAAAAGTGTCAAATTCATTTGTGTTGTCTACCAGTGTAGATAATCCCATCAATAATTAAACCTAGGTAAGTGGATTAGGGGGAGCAATATTAGAAAATTTAATATCCCTCTACCAATATATGGTGTCATGACATGAAAATAATGCTTTTATTGAAGATAACAAATTCAAGATCTTATGCGAAAGGAATTTTAAGTTGACACGTGTGAAGAAGGAATATTGCAGACCTTGAAATGATGGAAGTACTCTCAATTCCTGATGACATCTACTTGCGGTCTGAAGCATTTATTGCTAAAATAAATGGGATAGAAGAAATAAATTTAGTTATGTCAAGGAAAATTCATTCAATGAAAGGCAATTGCGAAAGAGAAGTAGAGTGTGGAGAAAGCTTGAAGAGTCCAAAGCACTTCTATACTACAAAATTCCAGTGTTTGGCTTTGGTGTGTAGGCGAAAGGTTAGTAATTACTCTTATACATTGCTCTCCATGAATTATTCGTTTGAATATAATGGATACAACTCAAGTCGTGGATAATTCAGAGAGATCAAAACCACTGTTTAAAAAGTACCCTGCTAAAACCCTAGAACTTGACCCTATGGGTGCATTTTTAGAAGTTTCCCTTGGTGTTATTCCTACTAAAGATATTGAGATTTACATTCATAGAAAGTTGGAAGATCCTACCTATAGAAAATAACACATATTATGGCTCGATGAGTTAATTGGAGAAGATTATACCTTGAAACTAGAACATAATGTACTAAATGAAATGAAATTAGATGTGTGGCATCAATTTATTGAATTTAGCAATGAAGAAAGATGTATTAGATTGGAAATGAGCAGTTTTCATGATTAGTTTGTGTGGCTTGACGATTCTAATATGATATCCAAGGAATTAATTAGAGATGTTACTAGTCTATCTTCCTCCGTACCTACTCTAGTATGTAGACCTAACAAAGGAAAAGGATTGAGAAGGAATATAGTTACTGAAATTAATAATTTGATAGTTCGATATGCAAGTATGGTTATTTCACACTTGGTTTTTGGTGACAATGATGTCTTTGACACTACAATTGACATAGCTTTAGAGATGATTGAGAGAAGAAATGAATATGAATCTTTGTGAGTTGCTCCGACAACAGTTCTATTAGAAACTTTGAACAATATCAAGAAGAATAAGTGCACATTCAGGTATGGAACATTGATAATATGCCTAATCTTTTACTTTATGAAGGAAGTTCTTGATGTAGGAGAAGTTGTTTGGGTGAATAACAAACTGGTTTCACATCAAATTAGAGAGATAATGAGAATCATTGGAGATTTGGATGCACAAGGTGAAGCCCTTGTTGTATTCTTTGGGAAATTTTAGAGAAGAATGAACAAAAGGCGTAGAATTCCTAGAGAGCTAGTGATAAAATATAAAAATGACATAACATTTTTGGTATCTATCGATCATTGCATTATCAAGGCGGCCAAACCCAAAAACATATGGATTCCTGAACTAGGATAAGAAATTGATAAAGATTATGTTGTTGGTTGTATTGAAATATTAATTAACATCCCTAGAGATCCCAATAGACCAAGATTCAAAACTTATACAGAAGTGGCTCAAGAAATTCATGAGAAATTTGAGTTGACTGCATTATTTTCTCAAGCAGAGCCTACTCCTAGTAGACTCAAGTAGCTAGCTAGAAGAAAGGTACATTCTTAATTAGTTCCTAAAGTAGAATCCAATTCTTTACAGTCCATTATAGAAAGAACAAACACATTGATTGATTCATTCAAAGAATTGAGAAGCCAAGCAGTAAGTGAAATGATATCTTGGGTTAGTGGAAAAGACTTACTAGAAATTAGAGATAGATGCAAATATACCTACAACAATGCATTAGAGAAACTAAAAGAAGTACAAGATTTTGAAAATGAGGACAAAAATCTATTCTCATTTGTTGGACATGGCTTGATGTGATTTATAGATTCAAGGATGTTGAGGACACTATTGAGACAAATAAAGTATGCATCTAACACTTTTAATCCAACTCTAGATCAGGATGATCAAACTAGGTTTGGTCTGGAAAAGTTACATGAAGAGTATCTTATGCTACACAAGGGAAAAGGAGAAACAATTGAACAATATGGATAGCTTAGAGACTTGATAAAAATTAAGCTCACACTTGTCTCTTATGCTCTCTCTTGTTGATAGAAATCTGAACTCAAATGTCACTCTTAGAACTCTGGTAGAGGGGAAAGATATAATGGTTGAACTCGAGTATCTATGCAAAGCCTTGGAAAAATCAAAGAAGTGGTGGGATGAAATAATTTAAACTTCATTGGCAGGTACTCTCCACAAACTTCAAGGGACAACCACCTCCGAATAATCACTCATAGTCACTGTTTTGGATGAACTCCTAAGGGGGAGTATTCAGGTATGCAATAGAAAATTGTTAAAGTATTTTGGTTAGTATCTTTTATACTTTTCCATTGATGTCAAAGGGGGAGAAGAGTACCATGTGAAAATAATAAATTTTGGGGGAGATAGATGAAAATAAGTTATTCTTGATGGTTTTCACATCATGTGTTGCCATCAATGACAAAGGGGGAGATTGTTAGAAATTGGAAGATTTTCACTGATGTCAAAATTTGCATCAGTGTTAGAAATTGGAAGATTTATATTAATGAAAAAAATATTCCTTAATCACATCACTTGTACAGATCATTAGTTGCTCTAGTAATAATGCTTCGAACTATGCTTATTCGATATTGAAAGTTCTGTTGATCTAGTATTTTGGTCTAGAATATCTTATTTTGTTAGATTCATTAAAAAGATGATAATATGTTCTATCATGATATCATTTTCATATACTGACAATATTTCAATTGGTTTAGTTATACGGGTTGAAAGATACAGTTAGCAAAAGTTTGGTAAAACAGTGTTTAGTTTTGTTGATCCAGTTTTTTGGACTGGATTCAACCACAGTGACATATATCATTACAGGATTTTATACATAGTTTCATGACTATAAGAATCATCTTACCTCAAAGTTTTATAATGATATGCGAGCGGATACAGAAGATATGAATAACAATGTTCTGTTATGAGAATTACAATAAGTATATACAATGTATTAGTGTGGGAGATTCCATATTTTAACATGATTAACTATTCTATCTTGTGGAGTTGAAGATAAGTTAGTTGATGTCATCTAAAGGAGAACTTGATGTGTTTACAAGTTTTGGTGTTACACGTTTGGCGAATCATGATTGAAGTCTTTGATGTTTTAGGTTTAACATTGGCCGACCTAATTATGAATTTGTTTTAAGAAGATTAAATATGTGATGTGAATGTTAAAGGGATCTATCTTAGGTCCGTGCCAACTAAAGATTATGTTGGGTACAAAGAAGAATATGTTTTGAGGATAAAGCCAACAAGGTTAATTTTGATTTGAAATAAGGCCACTCTAATTAGGCTAACCTAATTAGTGTTATGCAAATGTATACATATGGAAGAAATTTTTGAGAAGTTAGATTTATAGACATGGATAGATAAGATATGAAGGATGAAAGAGATGTGACTGCTATATGGTGAAAATGTGCGAAATTAAATGAATAAGCAAACATAATTGTTGAGTAAACTATACAAAGAAGTGTTTCATGTTCTATGCTTCATTGGAACTAAACTCCAACACAAGGAAGGTGCATTCTATCTCAGTTCACCTCTTGGTAGTGAACCATACTCTATTTTGTAAACTATTTCAAGCTATGAGCCTTCAAGGATAGTGAGTCCTGGTAGTGAGCCTTTATAATATTCTATATCCAGATATATTATATTGTGAGTTAATCCTCACCGTGGTTTTTCCCATTTTGGGATTTCCATGTAAAAATGCTAGTGTTCATGTGTGTTGCTATCTTGTGTTGATTTCATCCTTCCATTTGTTATTACAGCTAGAATTGTGTTATTGCTTGGATGGATACTATGTCAATGGTTTAATGGAATATTGATTCACCCCCCCTTTCAGTATTCTGGGTGTTCAACAAAAGACCTGTATGCACCAACTCCAAAGGATTGATAGTAGATTATTCTTTGACTTTGAAACTCTTTCTAGCTTGCTTTCCAATTTGAAATTCCTTGTAGATAGCATCAATAGGATTTATAATCTTTGGAAAATATCTTACAAATTGATTTGAATTGATCCTCACTAGGCTATCAAAATTGATGTGACACATTCTTCTATGCCATATCCAACTTTCATTAATCTGAGTCATAAAGCATTGACCATTTGCACCCTTAAGTTGATAAACATTTCCATTTGTCCTTGTTGCAATGATAGTCCAGAGCCTTTTCTAATCTCACAATCATTGTCCTAAAACAAAATATTATATCCTTTGATACACATTTGTCCTACACTCAAAAGGTTATGCTGCAAACCCTTAAAATAAAGAACACCATTTGTATTATGCATGCCATTAAAATTGATTGAACCTTTTCCACATATCTTAACAGATGTATCATCACAAACTTAACCGAACCAACTTCAAACTTCTCAAGCTTGAAAAACTCACTCTTATCACATGTCATATGATTTAAGCATCCATTGTTAATGATCTTGTTGTTCTTATCCTCTCTAGCATGGAAAGCAGTCACCATTTCTCCTCCAATGTTATGACCTACTTTCAAAGCACTTTCCTTCATACATCTCTCAGAGTTAGTAGAATTAGTTCCAACATTTAGAACCATGAAAAAGAACTCATCATCTTCATCATCAGGGTAATCAGATTCATCATCAGATATACTGGCATATTCTCTAGCATAGTAACTTTTCTTAATTGATTTACCTTTATTCTCCTTAGGTCTATCTCTTGGAGCTTTGGCATGAAATTTTGAAGCATAGTGGCCAATCTTTCCACAGTTAAAGCATTTGAAAGGTAACTTACCTCTGTATTTTCCAATCACCTTTTTCAATTTCACACAAAGTTTGCTTCCAGCTCATCGAATTCATCTATATTAGATTCCTCATTATTCTTTGCTTTCCCAACTTTAAAGTAGTCTCTTTCTTTGGACCAATTGAGCCAAAATCTCTTAATTCAAAAGTAGTTAGACTACCAAGCAATTGATCTCTAGAATATTGATCTAAATTATGACATTCTTCAATAGCAGAAACTTTATGACTATAGAATTTAGGAAGGGTTCTTAGTACCTTCTTTACCACCTCATCTTCTTCAAATTTTCCACCAAGGCCTTTGATGGAATTGAAAAATTCATCTATTTTCTGCATGTAGCTTGTAATATCTTCATCCTTTGACATCCTCAGGGTTTCAAACTTGATCTTTAGGTTCTGCATCTTAGCTTGCTTGAATTTTTCAACTCCTTCATAGACACTTTCTAGCTTTTTCCAGATCTCATTAGCTGATTTAAGATTCATAACTTTCACAAGTTTAGTATTAGAAAGACCACTCAAAAGAGAATACCTTTCTTTCCCATTTTTCTCATATGCCTTGATCTCATCATCATTACTCGGACCATTTTCAGGCATTGCATATCCAATTTCAATAGACTTCCAAACTCCAAATCATAGTGAAATAAGGAAACCTTCTATCCTAGTTTCCAGAATGTATAATTAGATCCTTCAAACAGAGGAGCCTACTTCTTGTGTGCCATCCCAGATCTACCTCAAGTGGTTAAAATTTCTTCCAAGAAACCTTTCTTTGATACCAATTGTTGAATGCACAAGACAACTGAGAGCGGGGGGTGAATCAATTGTACATTAAAACTTCAAAATGCTCATTAACATTTAGATATACATTAGTCCTTAAACCCTTAAAAACCATTAAGCACTTATCATGCATTAGCATAATGCAAACACATCCAAACACAACAAAACCTGATTTACATGGAAAACCCAAGAAGGGAAAACCACGGTGAGGATTAGCTCATAATATAAAGTAATTGCAACAATGAATACAATAGGCTCACTATCAGAGGGCTCACTTCCCAAAAGAAAAGAAGGGCTTACTACCAAGGGCTCATTTCGAGATTATAGAAAAGAAGAAAGAAGAATGTTACAATGAGAAATCCATCTCAAAGCACTAGAAAGATCCACCACAACACCACCAATACATTTGTGGCCTCTCTGAAGAATGTAGACACCTTCTACTCACTACTTCCAGTAGTCTAACACATTAAATCTCACACTGCATTTAGCACTTTTGCACTTCACATCACATACTTCACACCACAATTCTCCATCAACTTAACACTTATTTATACTATCGTCAACCTTAAAAAATTAACAAGGTCGGCTAAGCACCTCAACCATGCAAATTCAAATTAGGTTAGTACTAAGCGTTCTTGCGGTGGAAAGGAATGAAAGTGGACCACACCACACCTTAACTCAGACCCAAATCCACTCATACACACCACACCACACCACACTTCCAAAAAAACTTAAGCATATCCACAATTAGCGTAAACACCCAAGGTCAACCGAACCTATGTAAACATCATTGAACAATTAAGTACACGCTTCCTTTGATCCAAAGATGAATCATGGACCATACAAAAAATTTAAAAACAATATAGAATATTCCATCAACATCTTGAAATCCAATAGATCCTTTGCAACATTATACACCAAAAGAACATATTCATTATGCACAACCAACTAACCATCCACAACCTTGCAGCCCTTGAATCCAACCTTGCAAAGCACCAAAATACAAAAAAATTATACTAAAGATAGATACTAGAAATATAAGCACACTTTCCAAATTTGTAAGACCAAAAACAAAACTACAGAGAAATGCGGAGCAAAACTACTTCTCCCAGACACCACTGCAATACACTGTTCACACACTGGTGAATACAAATTTCTCTGCACAATGATCTAGAACTCAAAACTCTAGAAGTAACACCTTTGAACACCTCTGATCAACATATCTAAACCACATAAGTAGATCTTCAACACAGAAGAAATGCGAAGAAAACCCAAATCACTACTCTGCTATACTGAACACCTCTCAACCTCATTGTTTTCTCTTTTCTTCAAATTTTCTCAAAAGCACTTGGAAACCTAGCACCACAAACATATTATCATCATATTCAACTCTTTATCATCACCACAAAACCAATTTAGCAACTCAACCACACACAAGAGGTTGAATATCTACCAGCAAAATCTTATCAAAGCAACACTAGAGGATGACACTAGTGATACTACTAATGACAACATAATGCAACTAATCAAAACATCATTACAAACTTCCATCAATATCTCCATAGACCTATTGAAAATAAACTAGAACTATTGACATCAATGAAAACACACAAGTTGATCATACTTCCAAAAAAATTATCATTGAACTCCTCTCTTCTTATCTTGATTATGTAAAATCTTTAAATTCCTTAGATTTGAAAAATTCATCATCTAAGATGAATTATGTGCAAGAAATGGCTCTCATACTATTTTCTTCATCTCTACCACTTCCAACATTAATTACCAAATGGATTTATGGTACCCAAACAACATTTATGCTTGGAGAAGAGGGCATTGCTTTATTTTCCTCCTCCTTGGCGACTTCTATCTCTTCCTCTTCATCAAAACCTAGGGGATAGTCAATCAAAGATGGTTGATCAAGCATCCTCTTCTTTTGAGGTTTCTCTTGGGGATGAGATTCAACAATGGGTGCTTCTTGAGGAGGTTAAGCTACAAAAGATGGTTGCTCTAGAGATGCTGGTTCTTTTACTGGTGACCCCTTTCCTTTTCTGACAAATTAATATACATAAGGATCCACTTGTGACTGGTAATAATATATTTCCTCCACCACTAGGGCTTTACCAATCAATTTTTCAATATTCTTCAATACCATTTGAATCCTATAAATATGATCCTTTATCTTTGCATAGGCCCTAGAATAACCTACTACTTTCTTGGACTTTAGGTCCTCCTCCCTTCTAAATTTAACACATTTCACTCTTGTGTCATTTACCTCCTTGTCAATGAGATAATTTATGATTACATCCTCACCAAAGAGGATCTAGTGTGCAAATGCGAGCCTTTTGATGCTTGTCCATACTTGGTTAATGAAACCTTTAGGATAAAATTCCCTAGCACTTTCTTGAACCATATTTTATGTTGGAAGCATAGGGTAAATAATCTCTAGGCCTTCCTTAGTTTCTATGAAGTCTAAAAGGATTATAGAGAATGAGAAGGAGCCCTTATTCTACCCCTTGAGGTGGGCCTTACCAGATTCATTAAGTTTCTAAATCATTTCTAGATATGCCAACCTGATAGGAACATATCTTGGCATAATGCGAGGTCCCATAGGGCACCTGTATATCCTTATCATTGTTGAATCACAGTGAAGATACCAGCCTCCAAAATTGTACTGTACACTCATCTAAGGTACTTTATCCCCAGGATTTAAGAGATCCACAATTTATTTATGAAGTTTGTCCTACTCTACCCCCATAAAACTCAAGAATCTTATGATAAAATAGTCTTCAAAGACCACATAGCTGACAAAGTCACAATGCATGTCCTAGACATGAGTCGAACATTGGATAGGGAGAGAATTTCCATAAAAATTATCTATTTGAACCTATAGTCCTTATCCAAATTTTTTCTTCCTTCATATAATAACATATGGTAGAGTAAGGAGTACCATCTGAAATCCACCACCTTGTTATTTGCATTATTCTATCAATTGCTTGTGAATGCCATTATAAATATATGTGAAAAAGTCAAATTCATTATTTACCAAAGGGTTCTAGATATCTTCTGCCATGTACATTAGTAGCATACGGAGCTTAGTGAACTAGAATCTCCCCCCAAGAATTGGAAGAGTGCATGGTATGTCTTGATAAAATAGTCTTCAAACATATCAATATTGAAGGGATCTATCTTATTTGCAGTAATCTTGACAGATCTCTTAAAAAACCATTTCATTATGTGTCTTGGTAATTGTAAGACCCTATAGCTATGTTTGTCTTGTTGATACTTTTTTTGGAGAGATCAAAGTTTATGAATTTGTTGGAAGCTAATTTTAGACCAAAAACTTAAGAGATAGAGGCCTTGTCAATTGTAACTAACACTCCCCCATTTGCAGCTCTAATGACTCTAAAATTTTCATCATAATTCATATCTATATGCTTAATGAATTCTATATTCATAAATATGTTGAGGAAAATTAATTTCCCTAGGTTATATATCTATACATTGGAGATAGGAACCCTAGAGGATTTTTTGTTATAACAGTTTGTAAAGAGACTCCATCTGATTATAAGGAGTTCTGCATCCCTACATTCTCTACCATTATCAAGTAGGCCAATTGCAACACTAGGCCCATGGGTACAGATAGAATTCTACTAGATCCATGGAGTTGTATAATTAAATCTTTGTCAAAATGTATTTTAGACATAGATGGTTGTCTCATGGATACAATTTAGTTTTGAACTAGGGTTTTTGATTCTTTTCAAATAATTGATTGAATTTATAGATTCAATTGTAAACCTTAGATACTAGAAGCTTTATGAGTTCACAAAAAAATAACCTGAGAGTGCAATTTACTTTTTTTTTTTCACTTTTGAAACCCCAACTCGTCACATAAGTCTTGGAATTCTAAATCATTGCACACACTATGAGATTCAAGTATTCTATTGTGATGGATAAATTGGTCAATACCTAGATTAACAGGGACTCTTTCTCTTAATTTTGAGTTCTTAATTCCTTCTACTTTAAGTTTGCTTGAATTTTTTTGAAAAGGAAATGCTTCTTAAGCATTTATTTTTTATTTCTATTTGTTGTTCTTTGCACCCATTCCCCATTTTGTTTTTGATAGAATGGGAACTCCTTTTCTTTTTCTTGCCTTGTTGTCTTTTGTTTTTTCTATCCCCTTCATCTTTTTCTCTCTCCTTTATTTTTTATTTTTCCCTCCTTCCCTTTTCCCTTATTTTCTTTTTCCTTGCCTTTTTCCCTTTCTTCTGAGTGTTTTACAGAGTGTTAGAGTTTTGGGTTACTTAATGTTGGCATGCAAAATGCAACAGGCCCAAACCCTAATGCTTGTTCATCACTTTGTGTTGGTTGTCGCCAATTCAAACTTTCATGTGTCAAGATATTTGTTGAAGTAAACCCCCAAAATTCCAATTTTAGTGATGTCTTATCACCTTGGCTATCACACCAACCAAATTTTTCAAAAACATTTAATTCATTGATAGAGAATTTAGTAAGCCATTAATGGAAGACAATTAGTGTTGTTGAGTGGGTTTATAGGTTAATGAAAGATCATTTTTCATTTTACCTTTTCCATTTGAAATATTTTCTAAGCTCTACGATTTCCAAGCAACATCCTGAAAAGCCTCATGCACACCTTTGTCTGCCATTGTTATCTGATCCTATGCTAGTTTGATGTTTGGGTGACTACTTTTTTGTCATCTTTGTACGATTTCATTCTCACTTGTGTTCGTTCCTTCACTCTAACGAAGTAGGAACCATAGTTTCTCTAAAGTTTTTATTCAAAATCATGACATCATTCTAATTTTTGTGTGGGTTTTGTTTTTTGGTGTCTATTTGATTTGGTGGTGTCCCTTTTTGTTTTTCCCTTTTGTTTCTATTTTCTTTCTTTGTTTTTCCCTCTTTCATTTGTTTTTTCATTTTTTCTCTCATTTCTCCTTTTTTGGTTTCATCAAATCATTTTTTTTCTTGGTGCATTAATCAATGATATTTATGAAGTCAATGTATCAGGTATCAAACTTTTCCCTTGCTAGGTTATCTTCATGCCTCAGATTTTTTTTTGAGGTTTTGATCCTTTAGGTATTAGGTGTTGGTAACTTGGTCTATCCTCTATCTTCCAATGCAATAATGTTAAGTGCAACTCATGACCTCTAATTCTTGATTCCCTTTTTTATGCCTTAGTAAATTTTGGAATCACTCCTTTAGACATCAGGTTTTGGTAGTTCAATTTGTGCTCTACTTGCTAATTGTATACATGTGGTAATCCAAATATCTGACTCCCAAAGTCTGATCCCTTTGACCTTAGTGGAAACTAACTTTTGAATCATTAGATTTCAAGAATTAGGAATATCCTTTACCAGTTGCTTGAAAATTAAGACAAAGGTTAGGTGATATCTCCAAAGCCTAATCCCCAATACATTAAGATAAAAGATACCTTATTGAAATGAGTTAGAATATATCAAGTGTTGTTAATCAAAAGTTTCCTTCAAAAAAACCCTTTATTATAAAACGTAAGTGAATCATTTGATCCTCGACCCCCAAAATGAGAGTCTTAAGTCAAAATTAATATGTTCGTTGGATGTTGTATATTGTGTGTAAGTTATACCAAGTGTTGAACTCAAATACAAATGTTAAGAAAAGCATCTGAAGCCAAAACCCCTAAAAACATTTAAAATACTATTGATTAGAGCTACCTTTAACTTCTAAAGATCTTATGAGTAAGAAATAGGTTACATTCCCAAGTCCTGACTCTCGTAGGCTTTAAACCTATTATAAGGTGTCGATAGTTAGAGATAATATTTGAATCCTAACAATATTATAGACATAAGTAGACTGAACTATTGATCCCTGACTCTTGAAAGACCACAAACAAGAGTAAGCTTTAATGTGTTGCTATTAGTGTTTAGACTTAATTTATTTGAGCTATTTTGGCTCTTTGGTAAGTTGTAGAGCTTAGACCCAAAGCTCGATCCCCGATGGTATTATTTTTCTTAGGATACTCTTTTAGAAAGCTTCTACTTTGTAGTCTAAGTTATTTATTAGTCTCCAGGGTTGGATTAAATGCTGCTTTTACTTTCCTTAAGTGTTCATTATGGATTATCTTAACACATGGTGTTTTATATGTAGGATATATGCCAAAAGATCCAGCAGAGATGAAGTACCAATACAAGGGCTACCACCCTCCATCAAAGATTTTCTCTCCTTACACTAAAGTTGGAGACACCAACCTTGGAAATGTAGACATGGATGAGTTCAAGAGAAGAATTTATGATGAAGAAACAAGAACACGTACAACCACCTTTTTGGATAATTCAAGCTTAGTGGAGGTATCTTCCTTCCTAGTAATAGTGCAATCTTCATAGCTGGTATTGACATGTGCACAATACTATGACCAAAAACATCAGAGGATTATGGAATTAGATGGAGAGGTACTATTTGACTTGAGTTTAGACATGATAGAGTATTTAGGATCCATGCCTCTCCCCAATATGATGCTATATACATGAAGAAAGTAAGGGATTATTTTGAGAACCATGACACAAGTAGTCTTAACCTCATCAACAACCAATTTCTATTGAATCCTAGGAATATGATCCTCCAAATGGCCAAAGTTCAACATAGGAGTGAATTTAGGGAAGGCACCAAGGATTTGATAACATTGCTGAGCAGAGTATTTGGTTACCCCATGCTAGGGATTTCTACCCATGGAGGGTTAAGTTTATCTTGACCATTTATGATAGCAAGAAGTTAAAGATTGATTGGGCTACCCTAATCAACGAAACCATACATGAAAATTTAAGGAATGCACTACAAACTACCAAGTTTTACATGACACCATACTTGGTGTATCTATTGGCTACTCAAGCCACCTTAGCAAGGTTGAATAGAGTAGGTTCCTTCTAGCTTGGGGAGGAAACTATTTATGAGAATTATCCTCACTTAAAATTGGAGCATAGTTACACATTTCTATGTTGTTAGTGACAAATTTTTTTATGCATTAATCAAAGGATTGGAGGGAAATTTCTCTAGAAGAATCTCCATTGAAGCCATGGAAGAGCTTAAAAACTAGGGGAACTGATACATTCAGTTCAAAACCTTAACCTCCATTAGAGTGGTTGGCTTGCACAAATCTCCATATAAGTTGCGAACGTACCCATAAGAAAAAATGATATTGTTAGAGATTTACAGACAAGTAGAAAAAAATCATAAGTTGATAGATGAAAAGCACAAGTTTAGATATGCTTTCCCAATTAAGATTGGGGTATACTCATGTTCCAACATGCAAAATGGAAAGAATGCAGAAATAGAGTTGGCCAAATACTCCTTGGAGATGTACAATGACTTAAGGGGTTGATTTGACCCAATTGGTAAAATAAGCAAGGTTATAGGCTCTATCTTCATACATGGGCCTGCAATAGAAGACCATTGCACCAATTGTGAAGAATAATTTGAAGTTAGGATGAAGGATTACTATCGGTTGATAGTAAATTTGATAAAATCTTGCACAAAAGCCTGAGTGCCCAAGGACCTCAAAGAAAATGGGAAGGTCTTAGATCTGATATATAGTGGGCAAGGTATCTACACTCAACTAATCTTAAATGAAGATTGTTCAATTCAAGAATATGATAATATTGACACCAAGGCTGCAAGAGATAAGAATTGTTCTTTGAGGTGGCTTAAGTGTCCTTTTCCCCATGATGGAGTTGCCAAAATGACAACTTGCCACCAAAAAGGTTCAAACAGGAGAAGGATCCTTTGCTGTAACAACCAAAACCTAAAAGGATTAATCTTCCAAGGCTACATAAAAGAAAAGGAAGGCTAAAGAAAGAATTGAGATCGATTCGAGTGAGGATGATGTTGAAGAAGAGGTAACTTTGGTAAGAAGGAAGAGAACATAGACATCCATTCAAGAAAGGGTTGCTCAAAGAGAGGTTTCTCAAATGCATTCCTCAACTCCTCCACATGAATCCCCTTTTACTTCAATCCCTCCTCCAATGTCTCCACATGGTCCTCCTCCATCACCTTCTCTTTCACTTCCACCTTCACTTCCACCCTCTCCACCTCATGAATCTTCTTCACCATTTCCTCCTCCACCTCCACCTTCTCCTCCATAGGACCCTCCTCTCCTTCCTCCTTAAGAAAAGGAGCCACCTATAGAAGAAGAGGAGGTTCAAAGCTAAGCAATTGCAGAAGAATAGGTAGTGGTAGAGGAAAAGGAACAACGAGAATTTCCTATTGCAAAGACAATAAAAAAAGAAATTCAAGAATAGGAGGTGGACCAAATAAAAAAGTACCAAAAGAATAGGTCTAGGGAGAGCAAGGAGAGACAAGAGTGGAAAAAAAGCAAAGGGAGACTAAGAAGCTGACTCAGAGGGCTCCCATAACATAGAAATCATTCCCTCTTCACATAAAAATGTTTCCTTCAATGTGACCATCTGGTTAAATCATACTATTCAAAGAAGGAAGAGGACATATGTAGAAGGAGCTGAAGAAGATAGTTTAATCATATTATCAAAAGCATTTTAGTCTTCTGGAAAGAAGAAGAAAAAAGTGAGGAGAATATCCACAATCACCATGGATGGGCAAGGCAATAGAACAACCCAAATAGCCATCCCTCTAGTGGATAAATTTGAATAAGAGATGAGGCCCTAGGATTACCAAAATCAGGCAAGTTGATTTGGGTGTATAGACATGGGAAGAAGAGTAGCAATCTCTCTAGATGTCTGTCTCTACTATCCTTAAAAGGATGTAGAAGGATGAAAACACGAAGGATCTAAAAGATCAAGTGGCCCAATTGACGGCCTATGTGACTAATTTGATAGGGCCAATAGATGTACCTACTCCTAAATCCACCTTACAAGAAGCAATGAAAGGAGAGGTCAGACATTCTGAACTTGAGGGATGGATTTCAGCCATAGAATAATAGAAATTTGATTTTTTGGCCTTAGCCAACATAGTGCTAAGAAAAATAATAAATTTCTATCACTGCATTAGTGATGAGGATAGTCTAACCCAACAAATTGAGGTGGGAATATATGAAGAATTATTGGTTTGGGAGGGTTACATCCCAATTTTACACAAAATAAAAGCAACACCTACAAAATATTTGATCACAATAGTAGTAATTGAAGAGAAAGATCGGGATAAACCACTTGAATGGTTGAAGGCTGCACAATTGAGAGTCAATGTATTGAATAAGTATGAAACCAAACTAAATAAAAATAGGGGCCTAGTTGAACAAGCTATGACCAAGATTGGGAATTTTGAGGGAAGCTTGGACTGTATATTTTGGGATACACCTATCCTAGTGACAACCCCAAGTAAAATGGTGGAATTGTTGAAGAAGCTTATGCAAGGATAGGTGACTCAAGCAACAATTGAAAAAATGATGGATAAGTAGCATGACTCCACTTCATTCAAGATGAGTTAATTTCCTTTGTTTAGTTATAGGAGAAAATGGAGAGTTTGGATTTCAATCAAAGAATAAAACTACAATATCACCGAGGCTTGCCTATGGAGAAAATGAATGTAGTGATTTCTACCTTCACCAACATCTTTCCCAATTAACTGGAGTTAGATTTTTTTAATTTTTCTTTAATTTTGAATAATTTTTTAATAATTCGAAGCCCAAGTTGTAATTCCAAATCTGGTGTTGGGTTTTAATTTGCTTTCAGTTATGCCTTTAGTTTCTTTAGTTTAGGTTTAGTTTTTCTCAGAACTGAAATTGAGGTGCCTTAGTTAGCTTTTAGTTTAATTTTAGTTAAACTCAGATAGATCTGGGGTGTTGGAGTTAGTTTCAGTTAGCTCTTGTTTTAGATCCATAATTTATGGAACCTTGTGACCTACATATTTTTGATTTTGGATCATTCTAAAGGATCTTATTTTGATGTACTTTTTCAAAGTAAACACATAGATTCTCAGTGTAGGTTTCCTACTAAATATGTGAAGATCATATTTTAATGAATTAAAGGATTGCACCTATTTTGCATGCATCTCAATCTGGTGTATTGGTGATGGTATGATTGTTCTATTTTTTTGAATTGAATAAATTAATAAAATCTTGTATATTATTCTAGAATTAAGTAAGATTTTTCTTTGATCTATGCATGTTTGATGGCATTTTGATTTGATGAAATTTGAAAATCTTGGTTTTATTTCCTTGGAATATTACATCATTGTTAACAACTAGTATGTGAATGGCTATTTTCTTTAGCAGTGGCTTGTGAGATTTTATTTAAATGTTCAAAATCGATTAATGGAACAAATCTTGTCATTGTTTGTTCAATTTATAATTTATTTAATTCTTTCTTGTTACCCTAAATCTTTTAACTTTTTTTAAAAACCGGTCTAAGTTTATTTAGGAAAGAGAATTTAATTGATAAATCTGCTATGGAAAAATCTAAATGTGCAATTCATTTCCTAAATATTAGATCTATCATTTTTGATTGCATGTTAGTAGTATCATTTCTAGAAAATCTGACCATCTAGGCCTCTTGTTGAAACATGTTAATAACGATCACTTTGCTATCCCACTATGGTCAAGACTTGACTCACAAGGAACATTGGAGTATTCTTCTACTTTTCAAGAAGAGCAATAACTCATTATTGCTTAGCAAGTTGACTGTGCTAACACCACCCTCAATAGGTACTTGCTCAATGTATATATAGCCAAAGCACAACACAATCACCCAACATGGTACAATATCATAAAGTATAAAAGTAACATTCATTAAATATAACTCATTATAAAAATTATCCCTTTTGCACATAAATAATTAGGTTCACATTTAATCATAATATATATATATATATATATATAATACACATTACTGAATTGAAGCATACTAATAAACTAGACATGTGTAAATATACAAAATTCCAACAAATGGCATGTTAAGGAACCTCATCTCAAACATGTTGTGGTTCACACACACCATTCAAAGACATCAAATTATCACCACAAAAATCACAAGGAAATGATGAAGTTGAACAATTTCAATTCCACAACTACACGCTACAAGTAGGGGGCACTACAAAAATAATTCTCTACATTTCCCAATTATAACAAATCTATATTTTCATGAACATACTTTCACAAGGGGAAAAAAACCACTACTTCCTTGCTCACAAATAATTTACATCTCCTACATGCACAAATTCTCTACATAAGGTTATTAAGATGGATCTTGATTGGGGAACTAGGAAATAATATGGTTAATCAAATATATTGAATATGTTAGTAACTTGATAATTCAAATTTACTAGCATGGTTGAAGCTTGTGCCAAAATGGGAACACTAGAAAAAGGTATAGACATCTCTCAAACTATTAAGGATAGAGTAATTTTTTAATGCTGTTATTTCTCCTACCGTGGTAAATATGTACACATAATGTATATGTAGGTAGAAATCATGTGAGCTATTTTTCACTTTTTGCACTTGGAGATTTGTGCAACTTTAAGGAGGTCGAGAGAAATGTGATTGTTAATGTGAATATTTCCACTTTCTTAAGTTTACTTAGGGTTAATAGTGCATTTTTTATTGAGGATAGTTTTTCCTATACTAGGAAGTTTCTCACCTATCACCTTTTTTCCATGCCTTTTTAAGGCACTTTGTACATTATGTTTTTCATGTATCTCAAGACATTTTCTTTTCACTCTTGGTGAAATAACATCTCGTGTTGCTTCTCTTTCGTGAAGGTTTATTTTGGTGTGCAGTTGCTCTTGAGTGCTCCAACATGGTATCAAAGTAGTTTTGCTGCAACCACCTTCCAGAGAGTTTTTTCCAAGCATGATTTGAAGGAAAATTGGTGACATTTTCTTTGAGGCATTTTTTTCCATCTAGAGGCTACATTTTGGCAAGGATTTGTCTCACCTGCAAAGGGCATTAAAAATATGTTTGGAGGGGGAAATATTCCTTTTGAAAGGAACATTTTTTTCTTTGCAATCTTGGTTTGGAGGCGACCCGATTCAAACCTATGGCACAACTTTCCTTCTTTTTTTTGAGGATGCGATTTGGTCATTTGAGGAGGCGTTCATTTTTTTGTCTGAGAAGCCCCATTTTCTACTGAGAAAGGCACCTTTTTTGAAGAACAAAATCATTATTGGGAGGCTGGTTCTTTCTCTAGAGGTGTGAAGTCTTTCTCTACTGCAAAGGAGGCTCAATGTGCATTGTTTTTTCTATGAGGCAAATAAATCCCGTCCCAATCTATTTGCAGGCCTTGCACGTTTCTTGCAAGCTGAACTAAGCATTTGGAGAAGGCATATTTTCCTGGATTTGGTGCAATGTGGAACCATCCCTTTTTTCAGACTTTGGTGCACTACAAAACTACTTCTTAGTTTCATTTAGTGCAACATCTTGTGAATCCATCATTGGAGGAAGTGATTTTATTGCTTGAAAGGCACAATTTTTTGTTGAAGAGATTGCGTTTCAGTGCTTTGGAGGACTTGGCATTGGAATTTCCTCATGAGTAGGCGCAAATTTCTTTATTTTTTCAAACTTTGTATTCCCTAAATGCTTAGGATTTCCTTCATTTGTTGGAAGTAGAAGATTGTCCCACATTGGCTGTGTGTGGATTCTTTTAGCCATTCAAATATCCTTTGCTTTGTTGTGTTGGTGTGAGTTAAGGCTCATGTGAAGAGTTAGGTGTGTGGATGCTTGGTTTCTTGCTCATTCATTTGGAGTGGAGAGGTGGCTTGTGGTGATTTTTTTGTGTGAAAGAGGTACCCATCTATTTTTTTGAAAATATTTTCCCTCAAAATTGCAAGTTTGTAGCCTAAATTTCTTGTCAGTTTCTTGGTCAAATCTATTTTTTTGGAAAAAATTATTTTAGGAATTGCAAATAATTGGTTCTATTCATTTTGGGAGGGGGTATAAGTAGCATATTGGTTCCTTTGTGCATCATGTTAGAACCAAAAAATGAACCACTTACCCCACACAACTAACACAAATGGAAACTCAAAATATCCCAGTTGTTGCAATCTCGGGGGCTTTGGCAAATGTTGGATGTTGAACAACCCGAGTTCACTGAGGATTTTGAGAAGGTTGTTCATAAAAAAAAATGGATGAGGCTAGAGGGCTCATAGGTTTCCATGTGTCTAATAATCTATTGTTTCACATTGCCGAATGTAAAACACCTAAAGAAGTATGGGATAAGCTTGTTGAGTTGTATGGGAAAGTAAACCAGTTCAAAATCTTGCAACTTGAAGCTGAGCTCACCTCTCTCTCTCTCTCCATATGCTACTAGTAGAATTTGGCAAATAAATGACTATGTGACTAAAATTTTTAGTGATGACAACTAAAAATGACTAAATTCTACTCATTTTTTGCAACACAGCTATAAATGACTAATTTGATCATTAGGTAAAAAAACAACTAAATAATTAGTCACACAAACAAAAATGACTAAATAATCAATCACACAAATAAAAATAAAAGCGGGGGAAAGAGAAGGCACACATTTTTTGTTCAATATTTTGAGCATATTATTATTTGCGCTCTTTGGTTTGGGGAAAGGAAAGTAACAGAGAAGGAAAATCAACATTACAGAGTTGAGACGGGGATTTTTGAATTAGGTGGGGAGCTACAAATTGTGAGGGAAAAAACTTTTAACAAAACACAAAGGCTTTGATTCTGTCTACGTTGTTTAGAACTCCTTTTTCGTTGGAGAATAATGCATCCCTTGCTTATTTTGGACATGGCTTAGGGTTTTTGTGGCATTTGAGATTTTTGAGGTAAAGGGTTCGATCCTGGGAAAAAAATGTTGTTTCTCCTTTTTGCTTAAATGAAAAAGTTGTAGATGCTAGATTTTTTAAAATTTCTTCTGGTACAAATTTTGTTTTTGTGGTCTTTGGCATATGAAAATCAGACAGTGATGTGAATCAATATATATATGAAAGCACATGTAACTCTATTTGGTAGTCTCTCTTGGTTTTAAAACACTTGTATATTTTTGCTTCCTTTTTCTTTGTTCATTGTCATATTCCTATACTTGCTCATTCTGCATAATCTTTGTGCAATAGATTGCATTCAGTTAATGTGTACCATAACATAGTGATTGGTGATTGAATGTTGGATCAAATTTGGTGTGAATATGGTGGGTATGTGTAGGATCATCATCGAAAAAACAAGCCCTTAAGTGACGAAAAAATTCAGAAAAATCATAATTAGGCAACTTGAGGTAAAAAATTGAATAAGTTATCTATATTATTTCAAAAATATGTTAGAATAGAATCTCTTGAAAATTGAATGTAGTTTCTAAACTACTAGGTTTATTTAAAAAAAATCTATTTGGTGAAAATTTGAAATTTCAATGCGAGTACTTAAATTTAAGGGAAAAATAAGAAGTAGGTGTCTGTCTGACCACCTTAACCACAATAAAATGATAATATTTTTTTATAAGATTTTAGATATAAGTAGAGGACTCATTCCGAATATGATGAATATTTTTTTGTAATTTTTTTCCAAGTAAATAATTAATTATTTTTTTATTACAACTTTTAAAAAAATATAAAAACTTGTATGCCTAACCACCTTAACTTGGTCAAAACTTCATGAAATTCAATTTTTTAAAAAATCCTATAGTATGTGAAGCATAGAATGTGACACATGTTTCAGATTTAAAAAATGTGATATCGTTTGAAAGCTATAGATGTTTTTCAATCAGCCTATCAATTAGGACTTTTGTCGTAATTCAAATAGAAAATGGATAATAATTATTTGTTAAATTCAAAGTAAAGCATAATTTATATTGGTGGAAAGCTGAGAATCTCCTTTAAAAACCCTTTTCGTTTCATCAATTTTGGGTAAAAGAAAAGTCGTCAAACATATACCCTACACATACGCATCATATCGCCACTTTTTGGCCCATCATGATCCTACACATACCCCGGTATTAGGAATTTTACATTCTTTTTTTGTGTATGTATCAATTATTATAGTGTTGAAGATGTATGGTTGCACAATATTTTACTCTTAGAAAGTTTGGTTTTCATCAAAATTTCAATTCATTGGTATTTTTGTTTTTGCTTCTTACTCATGCATGACATCTTTGATTGTAAATGTAATTTAAATTGTCACTTTGGTTGCATTTGCAAGCAACATTATTATTTCACCTATACTTTTAGGTTGAGATTTTTAGAATAATCTAAAGCTTATTGAATAGAGCACATCATAAGTAAACATTCCATTTAAGGTTCAAGGTTCTCAGTGCTAATGTATGGTAGAAGTGACAGGGGCTTGATCAACATGCTGAAACCTTGTTGACTAAGGATGGATGAACACATAATTTTAGTTCAATTGGGTGTTGAATCCATCTGTATGTAATAATTTGTTATATTGTCTATCATTGGAAAAATCCAATGAAACATTGTTACTCTTGTTGGTGATTTATTTTTATTAGTAGAGCATACAATCAATATTTTTTTGATTCAATGGTAATGTTCTTAGTCCACATTATAGTTTTTGAAAGTCTTAATATATAAATTTTTGTTTTAGTAGACATGGCATGTCTTTTCAAGGTGGTTCAATAGAGATTGGTGTACAATTCTCATCATTGTTGCTTTTCCAATAGACTTGATGTCTGTTCTTCCTGTTGGAATCAACTCCTTAAAAGTTTAAATTTTTTATTTTTCATCTATAAAAGAGTTTTGACATTTTCGTCCCTTTCCATGTATTAAACAATATCATTTTGATGGTTGGTTTACATCTCAATTTGTTATGTATCCTTCATTTTTATAAGTCATACAATACTTAGTTTGGGTGTCCCTAGGTGGTGCATTATGAAAGGAAGTGGGGTTTTGGGAGTGAGGTGTAGCTTGTAAGAGGGGTCTAGTGGTTCATGCCTTGAAAAGACTTTGATCTGACTCATAGGGTAAAACACTTGTGTGCTTGACACACATTTCTGCAATAGTATTTAGGAATTTAATGAACTTATTACCCACAAGCTAGTAATGGATGCTAAATCTTCTTGTTCATTGGGAACTTGCACATGCATCTAATGCATGATTTATGCGCTATTGTATGTTTGGTTTTATGAGTAGTTAATGGATAATTGCAATGTATCTAAGGAAGTCATAAGGGTCCATTCCTGGTTTGGTCCAGTACCATTACCATGATTGGTTTGGCACAATTTTGTGTTCATATTCTGTTTTCCATCCCCTTGATTCTCTACTAGTATCTTAGGTGAGAGGGCTTTGTACCACATAGGAGATATATGATAATATCAAGTAACTATATAATCATAATAGAGTGGAGCCATAGGTTAACCGCTATAGTCATGAAATGGCAGTGATTATAAATGATATTTAACCCTAGTCATTCTTAAGTTCAATAAATGACATCTCATGCCCATTCATTACAGTTATTAAGGGCTTATGCAAATTTATAATGCTTTTAGTTTATTTTATACATGGAATTCTACATTATAAATAGCACAATTGGTTTCTAATGTTTGGCGACTCTGTTGCATGTTGATAACCAAAGGAAGATCCTTCTATCACAAAGCATATTTTGATAAAGTTGATTTGGCTTGTTGTTGATACAAGTGATAATATTATTCATTATTAGTGCTTTTAAAGGTCATTTGAAAGTTTACTACAAAATATTGCGCATGCAATGATTTGCATTCAAATTATTTGTCTGCTTTTGATGCTTGCTAGAAAATTTATGAGTAGAATGAAAGGTAGCATTTGAAATAACCAGAGATGACAATGTGACATCAAACATCTTATGAAATTGATAATATGCTAAAAGGAACCTATGTGGAACATTGGAACATGACTTCAATACAGATTACAAAACCAAGCAGTTTGTATTAAATTATCATAAATATAAAATTCCCTCATAATGATAACTGCAATTCAAGTTGATTACATCTATTTAGTTTTTCAGGAGGGGAATACTTGTATTCATTTCCTATGATTCTACAAAATTACCTTTTCTATTTAGAACTTGGATTGGATTATGCATTTGTTAACATATATCAAGATAAAATTCTTTTTTTTATCTAATCAACAGATATATTGGTAGGATAATCTCTGCTGGGAAAATGAAATGATGGAAGCATGGGTCTATGGAGTTATTGGAGCTAGTGCTGTCATTATTCTTGCTTGCCTAATTTTCATTGTATACCAAATTTTTAGTATATTTTACCATGGCATGCATAAATCCATACTGCCATTCTCCTGCACAAAAGTAGAGGAGTCTTCAAAGTATAAAGAAAGTAAGAAAGGTATGTTGCTTTTATTCTTTCCTAGTCAACTCTCAAACATCTATTTTGTGTTTGTAAGAAATGAGTGCCTAATGTTAAATTGATTAAAAATGGGTTTAGTTTTTGTAAATAGTATGTCAACTGGTTAATTAGTATTCAATTATAGAAATTACATAAAATCTATGTGGTACTATATTTTTCTTTTCTAGCAATATTCAAATATGTAGTGGGACAGGGAAGCAATTATTTGGCTATGTATTTTGAGATTTGATCATCAACTAACCAATTAAATCTCTCCTACTCTCTTATCTTATATAGATCAAATGGAGTAACTTTACTTGCTTCACTACTTGTACATGTAGTCAAATGTAAAAATTTCTTGACATGCCTTTTCAATTTCTTTGACATCCTCTCTTTTCTGTTGATTTGTGATTATTAGCATAAATCTTCTAATTTGAGTTTAAAAATGGGTGAATAATAGTCAAAGACTCTAAGTCCAGGGAAAACTCCCCAAACTCAATGACAATCAATTGTTCATCTTAACAATATGTTAATCATAGCAAAACAATAGTTGTAGCTTGCATTTATGAGGATGAGATACTAGTTACGAGGTGGAAATCGACACATTCTAGCACGAGCTATAACCAAGTATGACACTGCTATAAAATTTAGGTGAGTGTAGGCTATGTCTAGCCTTAAAGTATTATTTTGACAATAAAAATGCTTTCTTGAGTCTGACTTGCCAGCTGATAAACCCTCTATATTCTCATCATCATGAATCTGTTTGGTGTATCCACATTTTGTATACATGTCTACTAGGGCAGTTAAAACTACAACAAATGACAAAATTCATCTATCCTTAATGCTTTGATGGATGTCTATACCCTATTCCAAAGCTCCCATTTTGGCACACACAGTGAGTATGCTGGCAAAGGTTGTCGAATTTGGCTTTACACTTGCTAATTGCATTTTCTTGAAAGTTTCTAAAGACTTTCAACAAATCCATTTTGTGCATATCCTAAAACCATTGCATTCCATGAGATGACATCTCTTTGAGGCATTCTGCCAAACAGTGCACATGCCTTGTCAATGCTTCCACATTTGGCATACATGTCTACTAGGGCAATTGCAACTACAACAAATGACAAAATTCCTCTATCCTTCATGCTTTGATGGATGTCCATACCCCATTCCAAAGCTCCCATTTTGGCACAAGTAGGGAGTATGTTGGAAAAGGTTGTTGAATTTGAAGAGATCTATCCCTTGGAAGGGTGCATCCCAACCTTCGTTGCTCTCCTGCAGACACTTCTTGAAGTGCCTATAGGAGAGCAGTCCATGCTTTGATGGATGTCCATACCTTGTTCCAAAGCTCCCATTTTGGCATAAGTAAGGAGTATGCTGGAAAATGTTATTGAATTTGGATTTACACCTGCTAATTGCATTTTCTTGAAAGTTTCTAAATCCTTTTCAACAAATCCATTTTGTGCATATCCTGTAACCATTGCATTCCATGAGATGACATCTCTTTGAAGCATTCTACCAAACAATTCACATGCCTTGTCAATGCTTCCACATTTTGCATACATGTCTGCTAGGGCAGTTGCAACTACAATAAATGACCAAATTCCTCTATCCTTCATGCTTTGATGGATGTCCATACCCTGTTCCAAAGCTCCCATTTTGGCGTAGGCAGGGAGTATGTTGGAAAAGGTTGTCAAATTTGGAGAGGTCTGTCCCTTGGAAGGGTGCATCCCAACCTTCCCCGCTCTCCCGTAGACACTTCTTGAAGTGTCCGCGAGAGAGTGGGACATGCTTTGATGGATGTCCATACCTTGTTCCAAAGCTCCCATTTTGGCACAGGTAGGGAGTATGCTGGCAAATGTTATCGAATTTGGATTTACACCTGCTAATTGCATTTTCTTGAAAGTTCTAAAGCCTTTTCAACAAATCCATTTTGTGCGTATCCCGCAACCATTGCATTCCATGAGATGACATCTCTTTGAGGCATTCTGTCAAATAATTCACATGCCTTGTCAATGCTTCCACATTTTGCATACATGTCTACCAGGGCAGTTGCAACTACAACAAATGACAAAATTACTCTATCCTTCATGCTTTGATGGATGTCCATACCCTGTTCCAAAGCTCCCATTTTGGCATGAAGAGAGTATGCTAAAAAAGGTTGTCAAATTTCGAGAGGTTTTCCCCTTGGAAGGGTGCATCCCAACCTTCCCTGCTCTCCTGCAAACACTTCACTTCCCCGCTCTCTTGCAGACACTTCTTGAAGTGTCTACGGGAGAGCAGGGAAGGGTTTCTCCTCACCACTCCAAGGAACAGAGACCAAAACCACACAAAACCAGATTTGAACACTGAAGGAAACCCGCAACTATAGCCTGGAAGTCATTCGCACATCACCAAAAAATTTCAATGGAAGAAGATGCCATTATTTCCAAAGTGGAAGGCTCCAACGTGGCTGGCCTCCAAGCTTTCGTGAGCCTCTTAATGGACTATTAGGCTTTGAAGGCAAATAAAACACAATTAAGTTAGTTTTATCAACAAATTATAAATATACACTGTAGATAATAGACTATGGAACCTGAACCCTCATTACAGATATAATAGATTGTGGAATCCTAATGTTTGTATTTAGAGAAATTTTTAGCATTTTTTATCAATTTTTTCTAGAGCAGTTCATTTTCTTTGACGTTTATAGATCTAAGATGTCTTTATCCAGATACTAATGCTAAAAAAATTGTGTGTGACCTTGTCATCCTTCAAATCTAGACATCCATTGAAATCGTCAATAGTATAATTTGGGTGAGCATTATCATTTTGTAGATATATTGAAGTTGTTAAGAATTGCATTTAAATACTGATTTGATACTCTAGTCTCTGGCATTTTACATTTAGCTGTCAGCTAAACTCTAGAGTGGATTGAAGTTTTGACTTAGGGTTGATGTAAGTTTGTAGGTGGCTATGACACTGAATTGAAAGTGGAAAGAGCTTATGATAAGGCAGCTCTCAAGTATTGGGGTGACAAAAGAACAACAAATTTTCTTGTAGGAATTTTACATTGGGTATTTCATATAACACTATTTATTATTCTAGATTACACACACATCTACCTTTACATAATACTGTTAAAGCAACATGTTTTATGTAGATAACTAAATACAAAGAAGAGCTTGAAGTCATGAAACAGATGACCACTATAAACTATATTAATTATCTCAAAAGGTGGGTGATCCCACAATAGTGGTTTACAATTTTTGGCCAAACTAGACATTGAAATAATTTTTTCTCACTAAATCTTCACTTTCGGGCACCTATAGCGGCTAAACTGTGAGGAATTTGAAGATCATGCAAACTAGAGTTTCGTGAAATTTTATCTCTAGATTCTAAATATATTTTTTTCAAAATTTTTGGAATCAGATTGCACCTCTTTTTCCATCTCCCTTGAAAACTAGTTTATTTTAGAAAACAACATTTTTAAGGAGTGACACTCACCGTATAATGCATAATTTTTTTTCCATGAACGATAAAATCCTAATTCTTTCGAATTTAGATTTGTAACTCCAATATCTATTGCTTCCACTTGGTTAGATAGTGTTTTATTGAATATTTTTTCCTTAATAAAGTTTCAAAGTCAAACCAATTACAATTCAGACATAGGCAGACGGTATAATGCATAACTTTTTTTGTATGTATCGAAATTCATTTTTTTTTGTTGGATCAAGGACTTCAATATCTGGTGCACTCATATTTTTCATTTTTTTTTGATAATATTCTATTTTTCCACATGTGCAGAACATAGAGCTTCATTTTTGGTGAAAAACCTATGTTTAATAAAACTAAAAAAAAAAATAGATAATAAAACCAAAACATATTAAAATTATAGTCGTTGGATAGCTTGTTTTGAGAACTACTTGATTCCAGTTGGGTTCGTGAAGTATCCTCCATTTTCATCCTCAACTCGAGCTTCAAAGGGAAAAAATTCTAATTTTTTTGGTGGAAAAGAGCAACAAGGTGGGAAAAGGGGGGTTCGATCAAACCAGGGTTCATTCGAACCTCCTTTCAAAAAGGGGTTTTTATTGTGTTTTTTGGTGGGATGGTGGGAACATGCATTAAATGGGTTCTCTCGAACCCAAGTTCTAGTGAACCCTCTTTTAGTTCGTTCGAACCTATTAGTTTGCTCAAACCCCCAAAATGATTTTTTTTGGCATGGGGTCATTTTGTTCAAGTTTTCCTTCCTCACTCCAATTGTAAACCACTTTTGTGGGTTCACCCAGGTATCAAAATTCTTTCCATTGAAGTCTTTTAGATTAAAATTATGGTAGTGGAGCTTTTGTTTATGGAACTGATAATACATATATGCATTTCTATTATAATAAGAAAGGGTACACTGGTATAGAAAGCTTAAAATTTTAAATACATGAAGAGTTTCCCTAGCTTGAATTTATTCATATTCAAATGACCCATCAAAAAATTCATACACAATAGGGTTAGCATAAGGTCAATGACAACGTTTTAGATTTAGTTTGAGTAAGATATTGTATTAGATTACTTGCATGTATGGTGCTAACATATAATATTCTATTGATATAGGAGGAGTAGTGGCTTTACTAGAGGCACATAAATGTACCATGGAGCAACAAGGTTTGTATTTAAATTGATATCTTTATTTAGAATTTTGAGATCTTGATCTGACTATAAAAATGGCTATTCAATAAATATTTGTAGGAAAAGCTGTACTCTAATGGTAAAATCTGTAACATATTGCAGACACCATAAAAAAGGTAAGTGGCAGGCTAGAATTGGAAGAATTAATGGAAACAAACATGTATATTTGGGAACATATAGTGATTACATCGAACATGAACAAATATACTATATATTTCACTTATAAAAGAGATTTATCCATTAAGTAAACTGGATAATAGTTGTGGTGAACTCGTTGGCTCTTTCAATTTGGCAGCAACTGAGGAAGAAGCGACTTTGACATATGACATTGCTACAATCAAATTTAGAGGCATTGATTCAGTTACAAATTTTGACAAGAGATTATATAACATTGCAATAATTAGAAACAACTCACTACATATTGGAGAACTTATAAATTACATCACGGAGATAGGATTAAGTCATGTTGATGGAAATATGAATGCACCCAGAATTGAGGAGGACAAAATAATGGATTCACTATGGTGGCATATAAATGATTCTTTTTTCTTCTATTCCACAACATTAAACAGCTCCAAGCACACGTTTCCATCATTGTAGAAGTTTTTTGGAGAAGTTTCTTTCTTGCAGCCATTACTGTGCAATTTATTGTAACTCAAATTTTTAGCCTTGTGATTGAAAATAAAAATTGTAATACTCTATTTCTAAGCTGTAACTAGAACACCTTTCTTTTATTAATAAAGTTCACCAATTTTTCCTTCTCAATGACTGTCTTATTGTGTGCAATTGATGATTCATGATGTGTATTTTTGTGTTTTATGTTTAAATCCTCAAAATGATTGAAAATATATGCTAAATATACTACTAGTTGATAGAAATTAGTGAATAAATATGACTAAAAATATATGACTAAATATATTACCAGTTGACAAAAATTAGTGAATACAACAATCAGTGAATAAATATGACTAAATATATGACCAAATTGATCAAATGACTAAATATACTACCAGTTGACAGAAATCAGTGTTAATACAGAAATCAGTGAATAAATATGACTAAATATATGACTGAATTGATCAAATGACTAAATAGATGACTGGCAATAAACTACTAATGGTCACGTGACCAAGCTTAGTGAATAATATGGTTAAATATATGACTAAATCAATGATTAAATTAATGAATAAATATACTACCAAATCAATCAATCAAAACAACCAATAAATGACTAAATTTGGTTTAGTCATAAATTTGGTCACGTTATAAATGACTGGCAATAAACTACTAATGGTCACGTGACCAAGTTTAGTCATTTATAAGAAGTTTTTAGTAGTTTATTCAATCATATATTGCTGTTTATGTACTAGTGTGCCTTTCCCACTATTCAGGATTACCTTGCACAATTCAAATTGATCTTGTCACAACTGAAAGGGTGTGATCATGCCAAAAATGATGATGAGTGCATATTCCTGATCTTGTCAAAACTAAGAGGTCCTTTTCAAGTGTTTTCCTCTACCTTCTATTCTACTATGGATGCCATGGGAGAAGACAATAAGATACCTTCCTTTGAGGTGTTTTATGATCAATTGGCTCGAGAGCAAGCCAAGTTGATCTAGATGAATGCTCTTCCTAAGAGTCATGCCTTGATGGCTCAATCTTCCAAGGGAAAGGGTAAGAAGAAGAAGAAGCCCAAGACAAATTCTCCTCAAGGTGGTAGGAATCCCTCCAAGCCTAAGGAGAAGAATGATCAGAAGACTGCACCTCCTCCTTCTTCTAACTCAGGAGAATCATCTTCCAAGTCTAAGAAGAAGAAGGAAAATTGTTCCTTTTGTGGAAAGTCAAGGCATAATGATGAACATTATTTTGTGAGGCTCATAACATTGGAGGAAGCTATGAATAAGCACAACATTTCCATGCCAAAGTATTCTTCCTTGGGAAAAGTCCAAGCCCTTGTAGCAAGAGGTTTGTCCTCTACCCATGATGGTTGAATTATTGATTCCGGTGCCTCTCATCACATGCCTCATGATGCAAATCTTCTTGATTCTCTCTTTGATAGTCATACTACTCACATTGTAGTTGGAGACTCTTCTTAGATTCCTTTATTAGGGACATGCTCAGTTCAGATGCAGGATGTTGCATTGATGATGTTCTTATTATTCCTGATATTTCATAGAATATGCTCTCCATTTATCAGATTTTTTAGCATGGTGATGGAAGGCTTGTTGAGTTCTCTCCTAGTGATGTGACTATTTGAGAGTTGGAGAATCTTGAGAAGATTGTTGCTACTAGAGTAGTTGATCATATATCCCGCTTGTATAAGTTTGATGGATTTGAGCCTTCATCAGGATCATCCTTTATTGCTCATGCAGATTCTGTGAGCAAGCTGTGGAACAAGTAGTTTAGAAACATGAATTACAGATATCTCCAGCAGATGAGCACACAAAATTTGGTGATTGGCCTACCTCAGATCTCTTGTTTTGATGGGGTTTTCCTAGGTTGTGTACTTGGGAAACATCATCAAGATACTTTTCCAAAAGGTATGGCTACACGTGCTTCGACACCCCTTGAGTTGGTGCATAGTGATCTTATGTCATTTACCACTCCATTTTCAGGGGCCAAGTATGTACTCACCTTCATTGATGACTTCTCTCGTCGCACTTGGGTGTAATTTTTTAAGTACAAGGATGAGGTTCTTTGCTCCTTCATGAAATTCCTTGTATTTGTGGAGAAGCAGTCAAGACATTCCATTTAGAAGATTCGCAAAGATAATGGGAGGGAGTATGTCAACTAGGTGTTTTGGGATTTTTGCAGTGCTCGAGGTATTCTTCATCAACACATAGTGCCATACACTCCATAGTAGAATTGTGTGGCTGAGCAAAAGAAAAAAACCTTATGGGAGATGGCCAATTGCATGATCTAGTCTAGGTCCATGGCTCCAACTTTTTGGGTAGAGGCTGTCAATTGTGCCAACTACATTAAGAATCATATGCCTCACAAGGCAGTGCAAAAAATATCTCTTGAGGAGGCTTGGTCTCATGTCAAGCCTAAGGTCTCCTACTTTAGAGTATTTGGTAGTGATGCATGGACATTCATTCCAGCAGGGAGGCACAAAGTAATGGAGAAGAAGAGTCAGCGGTTCATCTTCATTGGCTATTGTGAGGATGTGAAGGGTTATCATTTGTTTGATCCCATCACGTGAGGTACATTTTCATTATGATGTTGATTTTGATGAGTCTTTCGTTTCAAAGGATTCTCCATCACAGGCCTCTACCTCCCTTCTTCATAGTTCTTCTTTAGAGGATGTTTTATTTCCTATTGTTGATGATGATGATGTTGCTGATGCTCCTGATGATGATGATATTGATTTTGTTGTTGACATAACTCCATCTTCTCTTGAGCCTTCACCCACATAGCCTCTTTGGGCTCACACTATTCTTAAGGAGGCTGGTTCTCATGCAGGTGATCCCAACACTTCTCACAACACTCATTCTCAAAATTCAATTATTATTCTTGAGTCATGCAATTTCTACTAATCCTTAGAAGTTTTCAGATGCTTCAGGTGTTCTAGAGGGATAGTGCTAGGACTGAGGAATATTCTTCTTTGATGAAGAATCATACTTGGGATCTTGTTCCTCTTCCTAAGGGAAGAAAGTTGGTTCGGTGCAAGTGGGTGTATCGTACCAAGTTTGCAGCTGATGGTTCTATTTACAAGTACAAGGCTCATCTTGTGGCAAAGGGGTTTTCTCAGGTTGAGGGCATCGACTATTCAAAGACATTTTCTCTTGTTGCCAAGATGGATTCCATTCATCTTGTACTTTCTATTGCTGCATCTCAAGGTTGGTCAATGTATCAAATGGATGTGAAGAGTGCCTTCCTGCATGGTGATTTTTAGGAGGAGATCTACATGGAGCAGCCACCAAGCTTTATGTAGGACCCTTCACTTGTTTGCAGGCTTTGGCGTTCATTGTATGGTCTCAAACAAGCCCCTCGGGCTTGTTATGAGAAGATGAATAGTTTATTGCTTGCTTCTAGATTCACTAGATTTCACTTTGACCCTACAATTTACATTCAGAGGCATGGGGGGATCTTCTCATTCTTGTTCTCTATGTGGATGACTTGATTCTCACTAGGAGTTCTCCTACCATGATTGAGGATACTCAGAGAGCTTTGACAAAGCAGTTTGATATGACAAACCTTGGTCTTTTCCATTTCATCCTTGGTCTTTAGATTCATATGTCTTCTACAAGTATTTCTATTTTCTGACAAAAGTATGCTCTTGATTTGCTTCAGAGATTTTGGATGGCTGATTGCAAGCCAACCCCCACTCCTTTTTAGTTAGGTGTTGTGTTGTCTTCCAGTTGCAGTACTCCGTTAGTGGATGCTACCTTGTATCGGCAATTGGTTGGAAGCCTATTGTACTTGACACACAGTTGTCCTGATATTTCCTTTGCAGTTAGTCTTGTCTCTTGTTTCTCTCAAGATCCTCATGAGAGTCACTAGAAGGCATCCAAATGCATTTTGTAGTACATTCAGGGCACTACAAAATTTGGCATTCATTACACATTAGGTACTACTCAGATTGTGGGCTTCATTGACTTAGATTGGCCTGGTGATATTGATGATCAGAAGTCCACTTCTGGCTTTGTCTTTTGCCTTGGTTATGGTCTAATTGCACGGTCTTGCAAGAAGCAAACTACTATTGCATTATCATTGATTGAGGTTGAGTACCAAGGTGCTGTTTTGGTTAGTCAGGAGTTTTGTGGCTTTGACAGTTGATGGATGAGTTTGGCTTTCCTGCTGATCATCCCACTACTCTTTGGTGTCATAATCAGAGTCCATACACATTTCTCGCAACCCAGTGGAGTATTAGTGCATGAAGATATTGAGCTCCACATGCACTTCATTCGACAACTCATTCAGGAAGGTGTTCTGAGTTTGGTGTATTTGCTTATGGAGTAGCAGGTTGTAGACATCTTCACTAAACCTTTGGCATCTCCTCACTATCTTTTGCTGAGATTGATGCTTGGGGTGAAGGAAGTTGTCCTTGGGGGTCTTGATGAGTCCCCCTTCCTTCTCTCTCTCTTTTCTATTTTTCTCTCTTTTGAGAGGGGTTTATTCCCATAGGGTTTTTCTCCTTTTCTCCAGTTGTGAGAGATTTCTGTTTTGCATTGTAGTTATGCATGGGTACCTAATATGGCCTCGTTGCCAAGACCCATTTTTGCATCTCATTTTGCATTTTTAGTTGCCCTAAGTTGTGCTTAAGGGGGGGTGTTAGCGTGAATATTTTCACTTTCTTAAGTTTACTTAGGGTTAATAGTGCATTTGTTATTTAGGGTAGTTTTTCCCGTACTAGGAAGTTTCTCACCCGTCACCTTTTTCTCATGCCTTTTTAAGGCACTTTGTACATTGTGTTTTTCATGTCTCTCAATACATTTTCTTTTCACTCCTGGTCAAATAGCATCTCGTGTTGCTTCTCTTTTGTGAAGGTTTATTTTGGTGTGCAGTTGCTCCTGGGTGCTCCAACAATGATCTCATAGAATGCACTAATTGTAAGATATAGAGAAAATGAATTTGTTCAAAATCCTTAAGGAATTTTTGAGCATATGCAATTGGTAGGTGAAAAACTAGGTCATCCGATGTTTGTTAGCATTGTTGCAACCTACACAAAAGTGGCAACTTTAGAACAAGGTATGAACATATATCAAAGTATAATGGAAGGGAAATTTTTTATATGATTTAATTAAAAGTATCATAACAAACATATATAAAAAATGTTGAGGCATAAACAAGACATATAAATTATCTTCTTTCTACATTTTCTTTGTTTTTCCTTGTAGGTCTTAGGAGGGACTCTATCTAGAATGTAGCACTAACATAATGATATTATTGGTGGGAAATAAATACTACAAATGTAAGATGATAGGAAATATATGTATATTTTGAATTCTTTAATGGAAGATTGGCTTAGCCATTAATATCATATCTAAGATAAATATCACTAAATTATGAATAGGCAAAAAGGGTGTAACCTTGTTAATGTCTAGTTATAGTAGGTATATCATTAACATGAGGTGAGGTTTCACTATATGAATGCTCATCACTATCATAAGCCATCTATGAGATAGGATAAACATGAAAGTCATGAACAAGTGAAGTATGTCTCAATTGAAAGGATTAGAATTAACAAACTCAATGAAGGAGAAAAAATAAATACATGATAAAATAACATCTCCATTGAAAACACATCCTCATACATAGAATACAATGTCATGAGAGTATGGAATATGGGAGGATAAGTTGTCACAAAAGAGAGAAAGATATCAAAATCTACAAGACATGTATGTACATATGGGAGGAATAATAGCCTAAGAGGATCCATAATTATGAAAGATATATCAATGAAATATAAACCCTAGGGGTATGTAGAATGTAATTGGAGCAAGAGAAACTGTAAATAATGAGCTAAATGTTGATATGAATAAGAAAAACTAGTCAATAGTTAGATATTAGATAAGTTTGAAATGTAAACCCTAAAAGCCAACACAAATGTAGATAAGGTGTAGGGTAGAAAAAAAATATAATGAACAATGACAAGGACAATATTGAAAAAAACTTAAGCTAATGAATAATCACACAAGAAATAATCAAAACCCTAAATATAGATAAAAAATATACCAATAACAAATTGAAAATGATCACTTATTTAATACAACACCAATAACAAATAGAGTTAAACAAGAAATTAATAGATAAAAACACAACAAAAGCAAAATTCTATAGAAAATAATTCAAAACAAGAGCAACAAAATGGTAGAACATTGGATAAGTCATTCAAAATGACAGCATCATCATTTTAGGTATAGATAGACTCTCAGTTCCACGTCCTTAGTGTGGCCCCTTACACATTGTAACGCACAATCTAGTAGGAGAAGCAAAAACAGAAAGAAATTACGTGGTATGCGGAGTAGAATGGCGGGTCAAAAGGCTACTCTTGAATCTGGACATTGGTTTGAAAATAAAGCTACTGCAAATGAACGACAGAAAAGGGCCATGTTCATGGAATTAGGTCACAGAAACGACATGTAAGTAAATTCAATACCAGAAAGTTATAAATCTGTCACGTAGGTTTTTAAAGTCTACCACGTTGGGGAAAGTCATAAGCTCAGAGAAGTGCAGACCTGCCTTTTTTGGACCATGAATATATTGTCCTCTCTTCACGTTAGGTTTCAGTCTTATTTAACCAAGACTTCGTCCCCAAGGAAGTGAAAAGGTGTTTCAGGAATGGCAACCCACAAGAGTCCTATACTTGTAGGAAGAAGAATAAATTCTGGTTTAGACTATACCTAGAACAAAGGTACAACAACGATGGTACAAACCTATAACGAGGACCATACCGATTCTATCACATGTTGTTTTACAGACGTGAGCACTGAGGTTATAGAAACTAATCGAAAACTGAAAATCTACCACTATAAATATCGCATTCCAGGACCATGAAGTCCATCAGTTCATCAAATTCTCAACCAGTTTCTCACACTCGAGTAAAGAGAATAAGGAACTAGTAGAAGTGCTATACCCGGAGTAGTAATATGGTGAAGATTCATATGAAAAGGTGGGTGAATCTGTTATGTTTGCTTCTGGTTGGATTGAAGGTATGTGGCGCAGCGAGAGTACTCGTGGAGAATAATGACAAGGATTTCAGCCCACAAAATTCGAAAGCTGAGCTGGCATTCATAGAGACAGCAGAGATGAAGTCCTGGAGCGCCTCTGGAAACAATGCTAAAGAAGAAAAGGGCGATAATCTGGAGTTCCCATTTAAGGAGAATCGAACCGGGGGCGATACAGAGAAGGAATCTCCTCGGCTTAAATTGCAGGGCCTGTCCACATCAGAAGCCAGCCCGGGGGTGGGTAACATGGAGGTTTCTAGAGTCGCTAAATCGGGGCTAAGGGGAGTAATGAAGCGCATGCGCGAGGAACGGGTTCTTGAATCGGCTCCTACTCCAGGAGGGGGTCATTAGCTCATCTTGTTTATTTCTGTTATAAGATTACTGAGGAAAACGACCGATTTTTAGAATGCAAGGTATCTGAATCCACTATGAAGTATATTGTTTGTAGTGGACGCTCCAGGCGAACATGTTTTTGATTTATAACATGAATAATGTATTTATTATTAAAAGGTTAAGCCAATGTGATTTGTTTTAAAGAATATTTATAATATATTGTATATTTTAGAAAATGAAATCTATATCTATGGAAAAGAGAAATAATTCAAGTTCATTTTGTGGTTTCACTAATTAGCACTCAAAAACCTATTTTAATTGTTTTGGTGGAACAATAAAAAGGTTCTAAATTTAGCAAATGACAATTTTTAGAAATAAAATTTATTAATTATGCATTAGAATTAGCATCACTCTTAATGTCAAAAATAACATCAAGCCTACATCAAATGCCCCAATTTTGGTTCTTCGAATAATATCTAAAGCAATTGCATTAGCATTAGAGTTATAATATATCCTATAGTTGTGTAATTCACTTACTTTTCAATTAGTCAACATAAATTTTATAATAATGTACAAGGGATCTTGAATGCTAACTTCAGTATGGTTGAGGTTGAATAAGGTAAGAAAGGTTGTATCCTAGTATGATAGATTGTTGGAGAAAGGGAGGCATGGTGTTGTGCATGCATGATAAATTCAGCCGTCACATCCTAAAATTTAGGCTATCAAATGGACTCCAATATGTGGTACACATGGTCTAACTTCTACATTGGATTAGAAAGAGCTATTAAGAGGCTTGATATCAAAATTATTTCTTAACTCCTTTTCTACATAGCCAACAATTATTCTCTCCAAGTGAATCCTTTGTAGGACTTTGTGCTTTCTCACCACTTTTTGATATATATTTTAGATGAATATAATTTTAAAAAACTAAATGTGAATGAAAAATAATTCTTCTTGAGCATCTCTCTCCTATAACCACACTTATACACATTTTTCATGTTTGGAATATTTTTCCATGTATTCAAGGTGATGCTAATTGCAATCCTCATCCATGACTGACTAGATCAACGCTCAAATCTTTCATGAGTTTCTATAAATTCAAGTGGCAAAGCTACATCCGTAACTTTAGAGATCAAATGCACTTAATGATATAGGAGCCTAAATGAAGTATAAATTTTTTGTTCCTTGCACCCATTCCCCATTTCATTTCTAATAGGATGGGGAGGTCCCTTTTATTTTTCTTGCCTTGTTGTCTTTTGTTTCTTTTTGTTCCCTTCATCTTTTTTTCTACCTTTTATTTTTTATTTTTCTCTTTTTCTTCCCTTTTCCCTTCTTTCATTTTTCCTTGCCATTTTCCCTTTCTTTTGAAGATTTTGTCTGGTGTCAAATTTTGGGTTACTCAATGTTGGCATGCCAAATGGATCAGGCTTGAACCTTGACACATGATCATCGCTTTGTGTTGGTTCACCAAAGTGAACCCCTGATCCCAAAAGTATGATATCAGAAAAGTCTTGTTGTCTTGGCTGTCATGCCAGTTAGATTCATCAGATGTATTTGATTCACTAACAAAGAATTTAGTAAGACATTAATGGAAGGAAATTAGGGTTGTTGAGTGGGTTCATAAGTTAATGAAGGATCATTTTTCATTTTACCTTGTGCATTCAAAGTATTTTGTGAGCTCTGTTATTTCCAAGAAACTTCCTGTGAACCCTCATGCACACCTTTATCTACCATTATCATCTACTCCTATGTTAGTTCAGTGTTTGGGTGACTACTTTTCATCATCTCTATGTTGTTTCCTTCTCACTCGTGTTTGCTCCTTCGTTCCTGCGCCCTAACCAAGTAGGAACCATGATTTAAAAAAAAGTTTTTATACAAAATCATGACATCATTTTGATTTTCGTATGGGGTTTTGTTTTTTTGGTGTCTATTTGATTCAATGGTGTCCTTATTTGTTTTTCCCTTTCATTTCTATTTCTTCCTTTGTTTTACCCTCTTTCGATTGTTTTTCATTTTTTCTCTTGTTTCTCCTTTTTGGGTTTCATCAAATTGTGTTTTGTCTTGGTATGGTGATTGATGATATTTATGATGTCATCGTATCAGGCATCAAAAATTTCCCTTTCCAGGTTATATTTGTGCCTTCAATTTTTTTTTGAGGTTTTGATCCTTTAGGTATTAGGTGTCAATAGTTTGTTCTATCCTTTATCTTCCAATAAAATATATGTTAAGCCCAACTACTAACCTCCGATACTCAATTCCCTTTTTTATTCCTTAGTAAATTTTGGAATCACCCCTTCGAACATCAGGTTTTGGTAGTTCGGTTTGTTCTCTACTTTATAATTGTATATGTGGTATGAGATCATAAAACTTCATTGTATATTTCATTGTGTTGTATATTTTTTGAGGAATACATTTGCATTTATATGGAATAGAGGAAGCAGTTGATTAGAGGTTGAATGGAGGTGGTTGAGTGAAATAGTTACAATTGGTTGACTGTATACACCTACATTTATATCCACCACATACAATGTAATATACCATATAACTAATTATTCCAACGTTCCTGCCTTATTACATTATTAGTACAACTATATCCCTAAAAGCTCTAATGCACCTTTTAAGGAACCCTGGGCCTTAAGGTTTACATGATAAAACTGGCTGATTACAAAATATGTATACATTCTTGAGAAGATTTTTCTTCTAAAGAAACAAATCTTGAATCAGGTGGAACTCCTCCAAGTTGCTCTGAGCTGAATTTCTAAGTTCTTCCTCCCATGAACTCCCTAATCATAAACCGCAGTTATTGGACAACCACCCTCCAAGTTGTCTCCCCGACCCTCGTAACTTGGTATAATCCTTGGTCCTTGACCATAATTACTAGAAAATCATCCTCCAAGTTCTCTCCTCAACCCTCATAAAGGTGTAATCCTTGGTCATAGTCTCGTGAACTCTCTGGGAAACAATCCATACTGAGCTCTTCTCCAAACCCTTTTACCTGTCTTCAAAAATCAAACTTCACAATACATGTATCTTCAAATCTGTCAGCAATAACAAGGAAAAGAAAGAAAATAAAGCTAAAAATACTTCTCATACAAAGCATCATCTCAAAGCGAGAAGCTAACTTGAGATGATGGAAATTCCTCCATCCTCCGGTGCCACCAACCTCCAATATGACCTTGTTACACTTTATCCATTTAATATCTTAGATGAGTCCTTGGAGGCCTCAGTAGGAATAACAAAGATGACCCCAAAAGTCCAAACATAACTATTTGAAGATCCATTCAAACATTTAAAGGTTCTACCAAATGTAGCATGGATGGCTCCAAAAGCACAAAAAAATGGAATGACCATTCTCTTTGTCTTGTTAGACATTTGAAAAACTCCTATATAAGCCTTTAGCTTAGTGAGCATCGAAGAAACTTTTAATAGTAATGTACTTAACAAGGAGGAGCATGCTCCTTTTATTGTTGCCTTTCCAAAATTGCAGTCTTAAAGATGCTTTTATGCCCTTTCTGATCACATAAGCATACCTCTCTCTATTATCTTGCCTTTATTGCATGCACATCATCTAGCTATTACACGTTAGAATGGGTCTCTCTTGTAGGGGGTTCAATTACTTGTTAACAACTTATCCCAGAATTGGATAAACTTCTATGGTGATTATTAGAGACCATTTTAGGCTTCTACATCTTCATAACTAGCCTTATGCACCCGTGATCTAAATCTTTCTATCTAAATATTCCAAATGAAACTGCTCCAAATAGAACTATAAAAGAGCATCAAATGAACTCAGTCCTCTTACCTTCGAGAAAGATGACCAATACCTTCTAAAAGGAAGCATCCAATTGCATCAGTAGTACAAATCCCTGATTCTCTCACTCCTCTCCTCTATCAAATTTTGGATACACGACTACCTTCTCATTGAAAGCATAAAACTAGGTTGAAATAAATCTGCAAGTGCTTTATTCCTTGTACTCTAGCACCATTTGGATGAATAAGGCATAATCTTTTGAAGATCTTGAGAAATTACAAAATGACTCAGGATTGGAGACAGAGATTGATATGGTCTCACCTAAAGAATGTGGCGTATGTGTCTTTCTCAATACTGCATGTAGACAAGGCAACACCATTCATCTCCCAGATAAAAGCGCGGTTAAGAAACAGTATGTGAACTTGATTGTTCAGCCACAAATAATCTTCAATGCCTTTGTACGGCCTTCTTACTCAACGCTTCTCTGTTACATCGCACCCATCGAAGCCCATAACCAACAGCTCTGTGCAAGTATTTTTTGGCCTGAATTTCTTCAAACTTTAAATGGGATTATTTATATATCCAACGCCTTCAAGCTGATTACAGAACTCTGCAATTAAAAATAGTTCCATCGCCCAACATTATGCCAGATCCATGTGCTGCTTTCACCACACATACGTAGGAACATCAAAGAGACCACAGGTCTTCATACTCCCACACATAGGATGCTCTGATACCAAATGAGAGCATAAAACTTCATTATATATTTCATTGTATTGTATATTATTCGAGGAATACATCTGCATTTATATGGCATAGAGGAAGCAGTTGATCGGAGGTTGAATGGAGGCGGTTGACTGAAACAGTTACAATCAGTTAACTAGGTACACCTGCATTTATACCCGCCGCATACAATGTAATATGCCATATAACTAATTATGCCAACATGGTAATCCAAATGTCCGACTCCCGGAGTCCCATCCCTATGGCCTTAGTGGAAACTAACTTTTGAATCATCAGATTTCGAGAATCGAGAATATCCTTTATTGGTTGTTTGATAATTAAGACAAAAGTTAAGTGATATCACCGCCTGACCCCCGATACATAAAAAGAAAAAAGACCTTATTGAAATGAGTTAGAATATATTGAGTGTTTTTAGTTAGAAGTTTCCTTCAAAAGACACCCTTTATGATACTACATAAGTGAATCATTTGATCCTCAATCCCCAAAATGAGAGTCTTTAAGTCAAAAGAAGTATGTTCATTAGACATCATATTGGGCACAAGTCATACCAAGTGTTGAACTTAAATACAAATCTTAAGAAAAACTCCCAAACCCTGACCCCTTGAAAACCTTTCAGATGTCACTAATTAGAGCTACCTTTAACTTCTAAAGATCTTATGAGTAAGAAATAGGTTACATTCTCGAGTCCCAACTCCCATAGGCTTTAATTGTATTATCATGTGTCAATAGTCGAAGATACTCTTTGAATCCTAACGATATTATGAACATAAGGTATATACTAAACTCCTAATCTTTGACTCTTGAAAGACCACAAACAAGAGTAAACTTTAATGTGTTGCTATTAGTGTTCAAACTTCATTTATTTGAGCTATTTTGGTTCTTTGGTAAGCTATAGAGCTTAAAACCGAAGCTAAATCCTTGATGGTATTCTTTTGCATAGGATGCTCTTTTAACAAGCTTCTGCTTTGTAGTCTAATTTATTTAT
>VDFB02363942.1:0-32825 GCA_007258455.2 Sequoia sempervirens | reverse complement strand
AATATTTGATCAAATCAATAATAATTGAAGAGGAAGATTAGAATAAACCTCTTGAATGGTTGAAGGATGCACAATTGAGAGTCAATTATATATTGAATAAGTGCAAAACTAAACTAAATAGAAACAAGGGTCTAGCTGAATGAGCTATGACCAAGATTGAGAATTTTGTGGGAAGATTGGACTGTACATTCTGGGAGACACCTATTGTAGTGATAACCCCAAGTAAAATGGATGGACTATTGAAGAAGCTTATGTAGGGACAAGTGACTCAAGTAGAAATTGACAAAATGATGGATAAGAAAGCATGGCTCCACTCTTTTCAAGATGTGTTAATTGCCTTTGTCCAATTACAAGAGAAAATGGAGAGTTTGGATTTCAATCAAAGAATAAAATTACAGTATCACCAGGGCCCACCTATGGAGAAAATGAATGAAGTGATTTTTTCCTTCACCAATAGCTTTCCCAATTAATTGGAGTCGAAGTTTTTAAAATTTTTCTTTAATTTTGAATATATTTGTAATAGGTCAACGCCCAAGTTGTAATTCTAGATTTGGTGTTGGGTTTTAGTTTTCTTTCAGTTATGCCTTTAGTTTAAGTTTAGTTGGTATTAGAACTGAAACTGAGGTGCCTTTGTTAGATTTTAGTTTAATTTCAGTTAAACTCAGATAGATTTGGGGCACTAAAGTTAGTTTCAGTTGGCTTTTATTTCAAATCGACAATTTATGGAACCTTGTGCCTTATATATTTTTGATTCTAGATCATTCTAAAGGATCTGATTTTGATATATTTTTGAAAAGTAAACACATACATTATCAGTCTAGGTTTCCTACCAACTCTGTGAAGATCATATTTTGATGAATTAAAGGATTACACCTATTTTTCATGCATCTCAATCTGGTGTAGTGGTGACAGTATGATTGTTCTATTTTTTTGAATTGAATAAATTAATGAAATCTTTTATATTATTATGAAATTATGTAAGATTTTATCTCATATTTGTGCATGTTTGATGGTCCATTTTGATTTGATAAAATCTAAAAATCTTTTGATTAATTTTATTTCCTTGGAAGATTACATCATTGTTAACAACTGCGTGAATGGCTATTTTCTTTAGCAACAGTTTGTGAGATTTTGTTTAAATGCTAAAAAATGATTAATGAAACAAATCTTGTCATTGTCCATTTGATTTAGAATTTATTTAATTCTTTCTTGTTACCCTAAATCTTTTTTCTTTAAAACCAATATGAGTTTATTTAGGAAAGAGCATTTAATTGATAAATCTTCTATCGAAAAAATTGAATGTGCAATTCATTTTCTGAATATTAGATCTATTATTTTTGATTGCATGTTAGTAGTATCATTTCCAAAAAACATAACCATCTAGGCCCCTTGATGAAACATGTTAATGATGATCACTTTGCTATCCCACCATGGTCAAGACCTAACTCACAAGGAACATTGGAGTAGTTTTTCACTTTTCAATAGGAGCAATAACTCATTATTTCTTAACGAGTTGACTATGCTAACACCACCCTCAATAGGTACCTTCTCAGTGTATATATAACCAAAACACATCACAATACCCAACAAGGTACAATTTCATAAAGTATAAAAGTAACATCCATTATATAACTCATTATATAATTTATTCCTTTTGCACATAAATAATCAGGTTCACATTTAATCATAATAAATATAATAGAAATTATTGAATTGAAGCATACTAATCAATCAGGTATGTAAATACATAAAGTTCCAATGATTGACATGTTAAGGAACCTTATCTCCAACATGTTGTGGTTCATACACACCATTCAAAGCCATAAAATTATCACCACACAAAACAAAAAGAAATAATGAAGTTGAACAATTGATCCCTCAAATACAAGCTACAAATAGGGGGCACTACACAAATAGTTCTCTACATATTCCCAATTATTACAAATCTAAATTTTTATGAACATACTTTCACAAAGGAAAAAATCCACTATTTCCTTGCCCACAAATAATTTACATCTCCTACATGCACAAATTCTCTACATAAGATTATTAAGATGGATCTTGATTGGGGAACTAGGAAATAATATGGTCAATCAAATATAGTGAATATGTTAGTAACTTGATAATTCAAACTTACTAGCATGGTCGAAGTTTGTGTCGAAATGGGAACATTGGAAAAGGTTATAGATATCTCTCAAACTATCAAGGATAAAGTAATTTTTTAATGTTGTTCTTTCTACTACCATGGTAAATATGTACACATAAAGTATATGTACAGGTAGAAATCATGTGAACTATTTTGCATTTTTTGTATTAGGAAATTTGTGCAACTTTAAGGAGGTTGAGTGAAATGTAATCTCATAGAATGCACTAGTTGTAAGATATAGACAAAATGGATTTTTTCGAAGTCCTTAAGGAATTTTTGAACATATGCAATTAGTAGGTGAAAATCTAGGTCATGCGATGTTTGTTAGCATTGTTGCAACCTACACAAAATGGCAACTTTAGAATAAGGTATGGACATATATCAAAGTATAATGGAAGGGAATTTTTTATATGATTTAATTAAAAGTATCATAATGGACAAAAATAAAAAATGTAGAGGCATAAACAAGACATATAAATCATCTTCTTTCTACATTTTCTCTATGTTTTTCCTTATAGGTATTGGGAGGGACTCTATCTAGAATGTAACACTAACACAATGATATTACTAGTGGGAAATAAATACTACAAATGTACGATTATAGAAAATATATGTATATATTTAAATTCTTTAATGGAAGATTGGCTTAACCATTAATATCATATCTAAGATAAGTATCAATGAACTATGAATAGGTAACAAGGGTGTAACCCTGTTAATGCCTAGTTATAGTAGGTATATCATTAACATGAGGTGAGGTTTCACTATATGCATTCTCATCACTATCATAAGCCATAGATGAAATAGGATAAACATGAAAGTCATGAACAAGTGAAGTGAGTATGTCTAAATTGAAAGGATTAGAACAAACAAACTCAATTAAGGAGAAAAATAAATACATGATAAAATAACATCTCCATGGAAAACACATCCTCATACATAGAATAAAATGTCATGAGAGTATGGAATATGGGAGGATCATTTGTCACAAAAGAGAGAAATATATCAAAATTTACAAGACATGCATGTACATGTGAGAGGAATAATAGTCTAAAAGTATCCATAATTATGAAAGATATATCAATGAAATAGAGACCCTATTGGTATGTAGGAGGTAATTAGAGCAAGAGAAACCCTAAAGAATGACCTCAATGTTGATATGAATAAGAAAAGATAGTCAATAATTAGATATAAAATAAGTGTGAAATGTAAACCCTAAAGGTCAACACAAATATAGGTATAGGGTGTAGGGTGGAAGAAAAATATGATGAAGCAATGACTAAAAAATCCTAACAGAAACTTAAGCTATTCAATGATCGTACAAGAGAATAATCAAACCCCTAGATATAGATAAAAAATACACAAATAACAAATTGAATTAACAAAAATTGATACATAAAAAAATAGACAACAAAAGCTTAAATTCTATGGAAAATAATTCAAACCAAGAAAAAAAATGGTAAATAGGATAATTCATTCAAAATGACAGCATCATCATTTTAGGTATAGGTAGACTCTTAGTTCCACGTCGTTGGCCCCTTACACATTGTTAGGTACAATCTAGTAGGGGAAGCAAAAACAGAAAGAAATTACGTGGTGTGCGGAGCAGAATGGTTGGTCAAAAGGTTACTCTTGAATCTGGACACTGTTTTGAAAATAAAGCTACTACAAATGGGCTAACGACAGAAAAGGGGTCATGTTCATGGAATTAGGTCACAGAAACGACATCTAAGTAAATTCAATACCAGAAAGTTATAAATCTGTCACGTAGGTTTTTAAAGTCTACCACGATGGGGAAAGTCATAAGCTCAGCGAAGTGCAGAGCTGCCTTTCTTGGACCATGAATATATTATCGTCTCTTCATGTGAGGTTTCAGTCCTTAATAACCAAGACTTCGTCCCAAGGAAGTGAACAGATCTTTCAGGAATAGGAACCTACGAGGGTCCTATAATTGAAAGAAAGAAGAATAAATTCTAGTTTAGGCAATACCTAGTGAAAAGGTACAACAACGATGGCACAAATCTATAACGAGGACCATACCAATTCTACCACATGTTGTTTTACAGACGTGAGCACTGAGGTTGTAGAAACAAATTGAAAATTGACAATCCACCTCTATAAATATCTCATTCCCGGTATAAATATCTCATTCCCGGGCCATGAAGTCCATCAGTTCATCAAATTCTCAACTAGTTTCTCACACTGTTGAGTAGAGAGAATAAGGAACTAGTAGAAGTGCTATACCCAGAGTAGTAATATGGTGAAGATTCATTTGAAAATGTGGGTGAATCTGTTCTGTTTGCTTCTGGTTGGATTGAAGGTATGTGGCGCAGCGAGACTACTGCTGGAGAATAATGACCAGGATTTCAGCCCACAAAATTCGAAAGCTGAGCTGTCATTCATAGAAGCAGCAGAGATGAAGCCCTGGAGCGCCTCTAGAAACAATGCAACAAAAGAAAAGGGTGGTAATCTGGAGTTCGGATTTAAGGAGAGTCGAACCGAGGGCGATGCAGAGCAGGAATCTCCTAGGCTCGAAGTTCAGCGCCTGTCAACATATGAAGGCAGCCATGGGCTGGGTAAGATCGAGGTTTCTAGAGTCGCTAAATCGGGGCTAAGAGGAGTGCCTCTGCGCATTCGCGAGGAACGGATTCTTGCATCGGCTCCTACTCCAGGAGGTGGCCATTAGCCCATCTTATTTGTTTCTATTACAAGATTACAGAGGAAAACGATGGATTTTTAGAATAATAAGTAATATGAAGACACTATCAAGTATAATATATTTAGAAGACGCTCCAGCAAGCATGTTTTTAATTTGTAACATGAATAAAGCATTTACTAGCTGATAGAGTATATATGGTGTGAGATTTGAGTCTGAAATAAGTCTCATGTTTACAAATTACTATTGAGTCATTGAAAAATAAGTTTTAGCTGTAGTTTATTGTAAATCAGTTGTCATTTAATGGTAAAAACTTCCAAAATCTTACTTAAATAGATAAATATTGATTTTCCAATTAAATGGGAACATTCTATTTCCATTTGCAACGTTTTGTCAAAATGACGACAACTTTCTTTGTTTATTTGCATTGGATTATGTTTTAAATCTATATGCAAATATTTCAAAATCAAATAATACTTAAAGAAAAAAATCTAGATTTGTCTAAGTTTATTTTATTTCATTATTTAGCACTTATTAATTGTTTAATCCAGCCACATACAGTTAGAATTTGCAGCATATTGCACCCATACACGTCCATGCATAAACACATACTGTCTAACATATTAATATACATATAATTATCGGATATCCTTGAACATCCTTTAGATACAAGTGCTAGTTATTAAAAGGTTAAAATAATATGATTTATTAGAAAAAAATATTTTTAATATTTTTTTTCAAAGTGAAATCTATATTGATGTAAAAAGATATATAAGTCAAGTTCATATATACAATTATAAATATTTTTTAATTTAAATTAGTTTAAAATTGTTATTAAGAGTATAATGTGTAGTTAAGTTATAGTATTATTAAATCAATCATTCAGGTCTATGATTTATTGTTTCATTGTGCTTACACATTTTAAATTCTTGTTTGGTCATTGAACTCACCATTTTGGACTATGTTAATGTGTGGATAATGAGGCCCATGTTTGTGGTCTCATCATTTGACAATAAGATATACCCAAAATTTCTCAATAAAAAAACAATTATATCAAACTTGCTAAGAGTGGATCCCATATGCATTGTACTTATAAGTTTTAAATTATTGCTAGGTCATTGAGCTCACCAATTTGGACTATGTTAATTTATTCATAATGAGGCTCATGTTTGTAGTCTCATAATTTGACAATCAGATGTACCCAAAATTTATCAATATAAGAAAAACTATGTCAAACTTGCTAAGAGTGGACCCCATATGCATTGTACTTACAAGTTTTGGATTATTGCTAGGTCATTGAGCTCACCAATTTGGACTATGCTAAATTTTGGATAAGGAGGCCCATGTTTGTGATATCATCATTTAATACTTAGATATACCCAAAATTTATCAATAAAAGAAGAACTAGGCCAAACTTGCTAAGAGCGGACCCCATATGTCTAATTTTTAATGTTAAAAAAATTATGAAACAATTCTTTGTGTTATCTATAGAGAGATCTCAAAATTCTTCTCTCAATTTTAAGAATTAATAAATTTAGATATCATTATAATTGTATTACTCTAAAAAACTTAATGATTATTTTCCTTATCGGGTGTCATGCAACATGTAACAAGGAGTAAAGTGGAACACTAGTATATTTTGACTTATTAGTTTTAAGAAAAATGTCACTTTTTCATTTATCTTTAATCTATTGTGTAGGTTGTATCAAACTGTTTTAAATTTTTTATCCCATATTCACCGTACTTACAAGTTTTATACTATTTCTAGGTCATTGAGTTCACCAATTTGAACTATGTTAATTTTTGGATATTTAGAATAATAAGTAATATGAAGTCACTGTCAAGTATAATATATTTAGAAGATGCTTCATGCAAGCATTTTTTGATTTACAACATGAATAAAGTATTTATTATTAAAAGGTTAAAATAATGTGATTTATTATAAAGAATAATTTTAATATATTTGACAAAGTGAAATCTATATTGATGTAGAAAGAGATATAAGTCAAGTTCATATATACAATTATATATCTTTCTTTTTAATTTAAATTAGGGTAAACTTGTCATTAAGTGTATAGTGTGATAGTTAAGTTATCTAGTATTATTAAATCAATCATCTAGGTCTATTATTTTTTGTTTCATTATGATTACACAATTTAAATTCTTGTTTGCTCATTGAGCTCAACATTTTGGAATATGTTAATGCATGGATAGTGAACCCATGTTTACGGTCTCATCATTTGACAATCAAATATACATAAAATTTATTAATAAAAAACAATTATGTCTAACTTTCTAAGAGTGGATCTCATATCCATTGTACTTACAATTTTTAAATTATTGCTAGGTCATTGAGCTCACCAATTTGGACTATGTTAATTTATCAATAATGAGGCTCATGTCTGTGGTCTTATCATTTGACAATCAGATAATACCCAAAATCTATCAATAAAATAAAAAAATATCAAACTTGCTAAAAGTGGACCCATATGGATTGTCCTTACAAGTTTTAAATTCTTGCTAGGTCATTGAGCTCACCAATTTTGACTATGTTAATTTTTGGATAATGAAGGCCATATTTATGGTTTCATCATTTAATACTCAAATATAACAAAAAATTATCAATGAAAGAAAAACTAGGCCAAACTTGCAAAGAGTGGACCCCATATGCATTGTACTTACAAGTTTTGGATTATTGCTAGGTCATTGAGCTCACCAATTTGGACTATGCTAAATTTTGGATAAGGAGGCCCATGTTTGTGATATCATCATTTAATACTTAGATATACCCAAAATTTATCAATAAAAGAAGAACTAGGCCAAACTTATGATATTGCTATCAGGATTCAACCGTGTAGTTTTGAGTCAAACTCATTGACCCATTAAGTGTATCAATGAAAGAAAAACTAGGCCAAACTTGCAAAGAGTGGACCCCATATGCATTGTACTTACAAGTTTTGGATTATTGCTAGGTCATTGAGCTCACCAATTTGGACTATGCTAAATTTTGGATAAGGAGGCCCATGTTTGTGATATCATCATTTAATACTTAGATATACCCAAAATTTATCAATAAAAGAAGAACTAGGCCAAACTTATGATATTGCTATCAGGATTCAACCGTGTAGTTTCGAGTCAAACTCATTGACCCATTAAGTGTATAGTGTACTTACAATTTTTAAATTATTGCTAGGTCATTGAGCTCACCAATTTGGACTATGTTAATTTATCAATAATGAGGCTCATGTCTGTGGTCTTATCATTTGACAATCAGATAATACCCAAAATCTATCAATAAAATAAAAAATATCAAACTTGCTAAAAGTGGACCCATATGGATTGTCCTTACAAGTTTTAAATTCTTGCTAGGTCATTGAGCTCACCAATTTTGACTATGTTAATTTTTGGATAATGAAGGCCATATTTATGGTTTCATCATTTAATACTCAAATATAACAAAAAATTATCAATGAAAGAAAAACTAGGCCAAACTTGCAAAGAGTGGACCCCATATGCATTGTACTTACAAGTTTTGGATTATTGCTAGGTCATTGAGCTCACCAATTTGGACTATGCTAAATTTTGGATAAGGAGGCCCATGTTTGTGATATCATCATTTAATACTTAGATATACCCAAAATTTATCAATAAAAGAAGAACTAGGCCAAACTTATGATATTGCTATCAGGATTCAACCGTGTAGTTTCGAGTCAAACTCATTTAATACTTAGATATACCCAAAATTTATCAATAAAAGAAGAACTAGGCCAAACTTGCTAAGAGCGGACCCCATATGTCTAATTTCTAATGTTAAAAAAATTATGAAACAATTCTTTGTGTTATCTATAGAGAGATCTCAAAATTATTCTCTCAATTTTAAGAATTAATAAATTTAGATGTCATTATAATTGTATTACTCTAAAAAACTTAATGATTATTTTCCTTATTAGGTGTCATGCAACATGTAACAAGGAGTAAAGTGGAACACAAGTATATTTTGACTTATTAGTTTTAAGAATAATGTCACTTTTTCATTTATCTTTAATCTACTGTGTAGGTTGCATCAAACTGTTTTTAAATTTTTATCCCATATTCATTGTACTTACAAGTTTTATATTATTGCTAGGTCATTGAGTTCACCAATTTGAACTATGTTAATTTTTGGATATTTAGAATAATAAGCAATATGAAGTCACTGTCAAGTATAATATATTTAGAAGATGCTTCATGCAAGCATTTTTTGATTTACAACATGAATAAAGTATTTATTATTAAAAGGTTAAAATAATGTGATTTATTATAAAGAATAATTTTAATATATTTTACAAAGTGAAATCTATATTGATGTAGAAAGAGATATAAGTAGAGTTCATATATACAATTATATATCTTTCTTTTTAATTTAGAATAGGGTAAACTTGTCATTAAGTGTATAGTGTGATAGTTAAGTTATAGTATTATTAAATCAATCATCTAGGTCTATTTTTTTTTTGTTTCATTATGCTTAAACAATTTAAATTCTTGTTTTCTCATTGAGCTCAACATTTTGGACTATGTTAATGCATGGATAGTGAACCCATGTTTATGGTCTCATCATTTGACAGTTAGATATACATAAAATTTATTAATAAAAAACAATTATATCAAACTTTCTAAGAGTGGATCTCATATCCATTGTACTTAAAAGTTTTAAATTATTGCTAGGTCATTGAGCTCACCAATTTGGACTATGTTAATTTATCAATAATGAGGCTCATGTCTGTGGTCTTATCATTTGACAATCAGATAATAACCAAAATCTATCAATAAAATAAAAACTATCAAACTTGCTAAGAGTGGACCCCATATGGATTGTCCTTACAAGTTTTAAATTCTTGCTAGGTCATTGAGCTCACCAATTTTGACTATGTTAATTTTTGGATAATGAGGCCCATGTTTATGGTTTCATCATTTAATACTCAAATATAACAAAAAAATATCAATGAAAGAAAAAATAGGCCAAACTTGCAAAGAGTGGACTCCATATGCATTGTACTTACAAGTTTTGGATTATTGCTAGGTCATTGAGCTCACCAATTTGGACTATGCTAAATTTTGGATAAGGAGGCCCATGTTTGTGATATCATCATTTAATACTTAGATATACCAAAAATTTCTCAATAAAAGAAGAACTAGGCCAAACTTGCTAAGAGCGAACCCCATATGTCTAATTTCTAATGTTAAAAAAATTATGAAACAATTCTTTGTGTTATCTATAGAGAGATCTCAAAATTCTTCTCTCAATTTTAAGAATTAATAAATTTAGATGTCATTATAATTGTATTGCTCTAAAAAACTTAATGATTATTTTCCTTATCGGGTGTCATGCAACATGTAACAAGGAGTAAAGTGGAACACTAGTATATTTTGACTTATTAGTTTTAAGAATAATGTCACTTTTTCATTTATCCTTAATCTATTGTGTAGGCTGCATCAAACTGTTTTTAAATTTTTATCCCATATTCATTGTACTTACAAGTTTTAGATTATTGCTAGGTCATTGAGTTCACCAATTTGAACTATGTTAATTTTTGGATATTTAGAATAATAAGCAATATGAAGTCACTTCAAGTATAATATATTTAGAAGATGCTTCATGCAAGCATTTTTTGATTTACAACATGAATAAAGTATTTATTATTAAAAGGTTAAAATAATGTGATTTATTATAAAGAATAATTTTAATATATTTTACAAATTGAAATCTATATTGATGTAGAAAGAGATATAAGTCAAGTTCATATATACAATTATATATCTTTCTTTTTAATTTAGATTAGGGTAAACTTGTCATTAAGTGTATAGTGTGATAGTTAAGTTATAGTATTATTAAATCAATCATCTAGGTCTATTTTTTTTTGTTTCATTATGCTTACACAATTTAAATTCTTGTTTGCTCATTGAGCTCAACATTTTGGACTATGTTAATGCATGGATAGTGAACCCATGTTTATGGTCTCATCATTTGACAATCAGATATACACAAAATTTATTAATAAAAAACAATTATGTCAATCTTGCTAAGAGTGGATCTCATATCCATTGTACTCACAGGTTTTAAATTATTGCTAGGTCATTGAGCTCACCAATTTGGAATATGTTAATTTATCAATAATGAGGCTCATGTTTGTGGTCTTATCATTTGACAATCAGATAATAACCAAAATCTATCAATATAATAAAAACTATCAAACTTGCTAAGAGTGGACCCCATATGCATCGTCCTTACAAGTTTTAAATTCTTGCTAGGTCATTGAGCTCACCAATTTTTACTATGTTAATTTTTGGATAATGAGGCCCATGTTTATGGTTTCATCATTTAATACTCAAATATAACCAAATTTTTTCAATGAAAGAAAAACTAGGCCAAACTTGCTAAGAGTGGACCCCATATGCATTGTGCTTACAAGTTTTGGATTATTGCTAGGTCATTGAGCTCACCAATTTGGACTATGCTAAATTTTGGATAAGGAGGCCCATGTTTGTGATATCATCATTTAATACTTAGATATACCCAAAATTTATCAATAAAAGAAGAACTAGGCAAAACTTGCTAAGAGTGGACCCCATATGCCTAATTTTGAATGTAAAAAATTATGAAACAATTTTTCATGATATCTGTAGAGAGATATAAAAATTATTCTCTCAATTTTAAGAATTAATAAATTTAGATGTCATTATAATTGTATTACTCTAGAAACCTTAATGATTATTTTCCTTAGTGGGTGTCATGCAACATGTAACAAGGAATAAAGTGTAGCAATAGTATATTTCGACTTATTAGTTTTAAGAATAATGTCACTTTTTCATTTATTTTTAATCTATTGTGTAGGTTGCATCAATTTTTTTTAAAATTTTATCCCATATGCATTGTACTTACAAGTTTTATATTCTGGCTAGGTCATTGAGCTCACCAATTGGGACTATGTTAATTTTTGGATATTTAGAATAAAAGTAATATGAAGACACTATCAAGTATAATATATTTAGAAGAAACTTCATGCAAGAATGTTTTTAATTTATAACACGAATAAAGTGTTTATTATTAAAAGGTTAAAATAATGTGATTTATTATAAAGATTATTTAAAATATATTTTACAAAGTGAAATCTATATTGATGTAAAAAGAGATATAAGTCAAGTTCATATATACAATTATAAATCTTCATTTTTAATTTTAATTTGGTTAAACTTTCCATTAAGTGTATAATATGATAGTTAAGTTAAGTATTATTAAATCATTCATCTAGGTCTATGTTTTGTTGTTTCATTGTGCTTAAACAATTTAAATTATTGTTTGGTCATTTGAGCTCAACATTTTGGAATATGTTAAGTGAAATCTATATTGATGTAAAAAGAGATATAAGTCAAGTTCATATATACAATTATAAATCTTCATTTTTAATTTTAATTTGGTTAAACTTTCCATTAAGTGTATAATATGATAGTTAAGTTATAGTATTATTAAATCATTCATCTAGGTCTATGTTTTGTTGTTTCATTGTGCTTAAACAATTTAAATTATTGTTTGGTCATTGAGCTCAACATTTTGGAATATGTTAATGCATGGATAATGAGGCCCATATTTATGGTCTCATCCTTAGACAATCAGATATACAAAAAAATTATCAATAAAAAAAATTATGTCAAACTTGCTAAGAGTGGACCTCATATCCATTGTACTTACAAGTTTTAAATTATTTCTAGGTCATCGAGCTCACCAATTTGGACTATGTTAATTTATTTATAATGAGTCTCATGTTTGTGGTCTTATCATTTGACAATCAGATATACCCAAAATTTATCTATATAAGCAAAACTGTAAAAACTTGCTAAGAGTGGACCCCACATGCATTGTTCTTACAAGTTTTAAATTATTGCTAGGTCATTGAGCTCACCAATTTTGACTCTGTTAATTTTTGGATAATGAGGCCCATGTTTATGCTCTCATCATTTAATACTCAAATATACCCAAAATTTTTCAATAAAAGAAAAACTAGGCCAAACATGCTAAGAGTTGACCCCATATGCCTAATTTTAAATGTAAATGAATATGACACAATTATTCGTGTTATCTATAAAGAGATATCAAAATTATTCTCTCAATTTTAAGAATTACTAAATTTAGATCATGTCAATATAATTATATCTCTAAAAAACTTAATGATTATTTTCCATATTGAGTGTCGTGCAACATGTAACAAGGAATGAAGTGGAACACTAGTATATTTTGACTTATTAGTTTTAAAAATAATATCACTTTTTTATTTATTTTTAATCTATCATGTAGGTTGCATCAAACTATTTTTAAATTTTTATCCCATATGCATTGTACTTACAAGTTTTATATTCTTGCTAGGTCATTGAGCTCACCAATTTGGACTGTTGGTGTTTTTTCTAGCAGAACCTTGAAGTAATCTAAAGGGTAGCCAACCCTTATGCTCAAGACTCATCAAAGCTAGTGGCCAACTAATGAGTAAACAACTCTGAGACCTTCACTCCTACTCTTTAGGCTCTGTGGGACCTAGGAGAGTGTTTCTTATTGTGTTCAAGTGATATTTGTCTTGTTGCGAACACATTTATACACAAATTAATTCCTATTAATTTCAAATAAACACAATTCATTGAGATTTGACAAACCTTTGAGTAAATTATCATCTATGTGCTGGGAATTAGGAGATACTTCAAACTCATACTTCTTGATTGAAAGATTTTAAAGAATTTTGTTCTCATTTAAAATCCATAGCTAAGCATGTCACTAGATCATTTACTTGCAAGATTATCCAGCAAATAGAATAGTGCTTCATCAATTGGGATAATGGGGTCAAATATGCAACAACCAATAATATATCAACTATTCAATTCATAAATTGGTGGACTATTACCATAATACTTTGCAATATGAAAACTCACAATGTTTGAAACACAACTTCTTACCAAATGCTATGCACTTTCTTACAAATCTGTGACCCTCTTCAAGAATTTCATTAACTCTTTGAGTTAAAGTGAAAATAAAGCCACACATTCAATTGAACAACTGAAGATAAATGAGAAGACCATTGATATGTTCATTTATAATTTGCAAAAAAGATAAATAGGAGAGTACTCACTTCAGAACTAGGATTTGTTTCTATATCTATAGCTTCAATAAAACTAATTTAAGATTCTTACAAACCTTATGCCTAAACAAGAAAATTTACTATTCTATTCATTGATATTTTCTACAGTATTCTATTTCCTTAGCTTAGCTTCCACCTAGACTATCACTAGATCCGAAATTTGAACCCTTTGTAATGAGCCATGAAATCCCTTTTATAACACAAGGGAGCAACAAGCATCCAACTCAAATGCAATTAAATTTCATAGGCATTTCAAAATTAATTTCCTCTTAATTCGAGCCACTTGTTAGATAGTTACATTTAATCATTTCATATCACGAGGATGAAAAAGACAAAAAGAGAACCCATGTAACAAGTCAAAGAAGAACTGGCTAGCCTTCCAAAAGGCATTGTTATCATTTTATCAAAATTCGCACGTTCACACCAAAACAAGAGTAGTCACTATTAGTACCAACAACACAAATTGACGAACCAGCCATAGGAGAACTGAGTCAACACGAAAATCCCAAAAACCAAGCACCAGCTTAGATGAACAAACGAGGTGCTACATTGCTTTGTCAACAGCTGAGTAGGCACACTTGCTTGGTTTTTTGACTGAAATTGGAGTGGCTACTATCACTTTCTCGTTAGAATCATTGTAGGGCACCAAGGAAATAGGACAATAGCCATAGTTAGGGTCCGTTCCTTCTCCATCACTTCAAGAGTTATCAGAAACTTCAACGGGAGCATTGTGCCTCCCCAGACAAACCTTAAGACCCTTATTCTAATTTTTTAATTCCTTCTTAGGATTGACAAGAATTTTCCCTCTAAACTTAACCAATTCTTCTGAAATGGTCCTGTTCTCAAATTATAAGTACTTTGAACAATAGTTTTCTTACCCTTCTTATGGACACTTCTCTTACCCTTCAGGACTGTTGGAATTTCCATTGTACTAGGTTTAGCCTCAGGCACATAAACTAGAGGTTCCTGCATGTTTAGCCTCCTAGACCTCCTAATTGGTGTGACTGAATCACTTGGTTTGGCCATCTTACCCAAAACACCACATTGACCAATGGCCCACCTTACAGAAAATGCACCAGCTAAAACCCATAGAGTTCCCTTTGTAGGAATGAAAACTCAAACCAATCAAACATAAAATGACACAAAGCACAATTGCAAGCTACAAAACTATGATCACTCTAGGAAACTAGAAAATGATAGACAAGCTATACATACGCACACTTATAGGCCCAAAAAGACTACACTATTGTCTTTGTGATGATTAACTCAACTTTCGCATGTCACTCCTTTAGTACCACAAAAATTATTTCAACACCTTGATAATTGCAGGCGATGAAATGAACTACAGGAGATCCTCATTAAATAGAAGAATTGGAGCATATAACATTTAATGACCATCTTGGCTCACTCAAGTGAATAGATAATGAATCATTCCATGTTTAATCTTGGCTGTCGATCATTTTGGATTTAAAACTTAATCAATGAAGCCCATTAAGGATCACAACTTTCCGTTTCATCCATACATTGAAACAATGATGATATGCTAGAAAGCTTCCAAATAACTATCCCCATATTAACCACATTGTTTGCAACTTGCCAATTGTTGCAAAAGTTTCCATGCATTTCTTTTCAATCTTCAGTGATGAGTAGTAATACTTACCTGGAGGGAATATTCCTAGATAAAAAACCCATCGCCGATCACAATAGATGGTTGAACCCTCCTAAGCACTTTGACAAAAAATCCCTCCCAATGATACCTTCAAATGGCCTAGGCCATCGCCGGTCACTATAATGAGCCCGAAGTTAAAAATGTCTTCGACAATGGACATATGTAGTGATGAAACATAAATCTAACATGTGGATACCACACTACTTAATTTATGATCTCCTTCCTTCACTCGTCACTGGAAAGGGGCTAAGGGTTTAAATAACTTTGGTGATGGGTTAATCGAGCGATGGAATAAAGTGTTGACATGCAGGCACTGTATTGCTTCCATTCATATCTATTGCTCGTCATTGAAACTCATAAAGGAACTAGAGAAATTTTGGTGACAATGCGACACAACTTTCCACACACAAATTGCATGTTGCTGAAGTGAGACCCATGGTTCAAAATATTTCGACGATGAGCGATGCCAAAGTGAACCAAGGTTCATTGCTCGTCACTGAAATAAAACTAGTAGAGGAAACCATTTCAACGATGGATGACTCCCTGAGTTAATGGATATTTTCCACATGCAAAAATATGTTTTTAAAGAGGGGCCATATGAGATCAACAAGATTTGAAACCTTAGGAACAACCTAAGACTGACATCCTTCACCATGAAAAAATTTCAACCTGACTATAGGAGACATTAAAGCGATGTAGGAAAAGGGGAAATTGACAAACTTAAAATGGGACTGGTAAAGAAATGACTCGAGAGGCTTAAGATGTGACTTAGATGACCGGGAACTAGGAAAGATAGGTCAATGAAGAAACAAAAATTCCCAAGGGTTTGAAACCTAAAATTTTAGCGAGGGCTTCCCACTCAAAATCCTAAACCTTATCCTTTGATACAAAGGTAAAAATTTATGACCACACCAAGATTTGATCAAATTTTTTTCAAAATTTTAAAGGCTCTACTAGTGGCTCATGCTCAAGGGATGCATACCCCTAGTGGGTATGATGAGGATCCAGATCTCTAGTTGAAGCAGACTAGCAAAGAAGCACAAAAAACCCAGAAGCTTGCCTAGAAAAGGAAAGCAGACACAATAGAAAGAAAACAAACCAAACCTATTTACAATATTTACAAGGATATACAACATGTTTCCAATCAAATTTCAGAACCCTCTTCAGTCCCATAGGCTTCAATCCCCAAAATTGGAGGCCCTTGGCCCCCCAAACTTAAAAGTAGTTCTTACCTTTGTCAAAAACCTTATCGTCAAATATCTATAATGGATCAACACTTTTACGAAGGAATCTTCCATAGTTAGCTCCATTTTGATTAGCACAATCGGCCATACATGCTATAAAACTACCCTACTCATTAGCCTGTTCCAATATATGCTTATTTGATTGAAATGGAAAAGTGAAAAACTCACATTCCATTTGATCATGAACTTTGACATCACATTCAGTTTTTACATCAAACTAGAACACTTCATGGAAATTTTTGCTGTATGGTAGGACAATAATCATCCCTAAATATATCAAAATAAAAATATGCACATTCAAGGGAATCTTTGTATTGGTAACTATAACATGGGCCTTCATGATTTAAATGTTGTTCACTAACAGTTGGATAAAGATCTTTGTTCTCTGCCACAAAAATGCCATCCTTATTTGATGAAAACCATATCCACAATCATGCTAAGAAGATGAGATGCATCAAAAAAGAACTCAATTGCACATTCATATTGATCAACATCGTATCCCATGTCATTTGCATCACTTGGATGCTCTTCATGTGGCTCAAATTTTTTTGTAATGTCAACAATATCTAATAATTGATCAAATATTTTCTCATTATCAATGGGAAATATTGCTAATCCATGATCCATATGTGTATCATGATGCATAATATGGTCATTCAATACTAAACCCTTTCTTTCATCAATTTGCATGCTCTTCTCTTCTTGTGCAGCTAATCTTTCCATCCTTGCCTCACACAAACAATCATGAGCAACAAGGACATAAGTATGTTCATCAGTATCTACATCATTTCTAGCACCGTGTTTAGGATCAACATATTGAACACACATATGCTTATCTTCAAATTCTTCATCATTCACAAAATTAACGTGCTCCCTTGATGAAAAACTCAAATCACATTCCAATTATATTTCCAATGCAGTTTGTCCATCCACTAGCGAGCAATTGGTACTATGGATGCTTGAATCATTTCATCCCTCAAGTAATTCAAGTATTTCTAGATCATCCCCATAAGAGAAATTGTATTCTTGAGGGGAACATTTAGAAAATTCCATCTCACTATGATCTTTAATCCCACTTACAACATGAGTCCCAAATGTGAAAGACCCATAAGCACTGCTTTAAAAAAAATCATCATTGTACTGCTTTGCTTGCTCATAGCCATATCCTAACCAAACATCAAATGCTTCATCAGAATCCTCAAAAAGTAGATTATCTCTACACCAATAAGGATCATCACTTCTCTTAGTTGGTGGGGATGGAGTCTCATCAAATAAAGGATTATCCACTATCTTCATTGATGTCATGAAAGCTTTTGCCTCCTCAACATGAGGATCTATATCTTGCAAATTATCATCATATTCAAAATCATTGTAGTCACTTGAAGGATATATAGAACCATCTTCAAAATTTTCCACCTCAATTTTAGTTGACATCATTGACTCACATTCTGAGAACTCTTCACATGAAGAAAATTGTTCACTCCCAAGCAAATAAACATTCTCATTGTTGTCAACATATCTCCTTGAAGTAGAGGATTCAATATCCAATCCAAGAAAATAATCATAATCCATAGAGGAATGATATGAATCAATTCCATCACAATTACCATAGCATGAAAACTCACCAATACTAAGATTGAATTCAAGTTCATCAGACTAGATGTGTAAAATTTCATTTTCAATACCTTGATCATTGGTTTGTGACAAGGCATCATCAACATTAGTACCATTGCTATTGATCAAATCATGAGATGGGATAACCTCTCATACCTCTTCCACTTCATCACTATTTAAAACATCCCAAGGATGAAAGCTAGGCACACCCCTTCTATTATCATTTTGTGTATCTTGATCTCCATCATTGCTGTAATGATCTGCCGATATGTAATTTGAGAATTAATTACAATCATTACACTCTCTTGTATAGCAGAATGGGTGTTCATATTTTGATGCATTTTCTACATTTCTTTGCATTGTTTCTTGATAATTCTCAACAGGACGATTCCCACTATTGTTCGGGGTCGTCACATGTTGTACATAATCATTCTTAGTTCCTTCTACAATCTTTATCCAATCAATTACTTGGCCCAAATTGTGAGGGTTCAATTACTTTGGCAAGGAACCCAATCTTGCTTTGTACATTTCATAAAATAGATCAATGCATATTAAACCTTCTAGTATGACACTTTTGGTTACCTCCAACAAGGCATCCACAAATCTGGAGAAAAATTCATAAGGTGATTCTCCTTTGTGCCTTTTCATTTCACACAATCTTTTAATAGAAGACACTTGATCAAATTTTCTTTGATCTTGTGGAAATTCAACTTGGAGCTCACTATGATCTTCATGATGTGGTGATGGATAAATGGGAGTATTAGAAGATTCATCATCTTGACATAGGTCTCTACTGATTGATCCACTGGTTCTACTTGCATGAAATGTACTAGGATGACCAATATTGGTGGCTGAATTGTTGAGAAGTTGTTGAAGATGATTTAGTATTGTTGTCATTGATGTTAAAATCTTGGATCTAGAAGGATGTGCTCCAAATGATGACAAAAATTAATCTATCCTATCATATGCTATGATGTTATATAGTGTGGATATTATCCTTGATCCAGACATGACAATACTTCTTTTTGGGGCATTTGTTGAATTTAGTTAATGTAGTATAATGAAGTCTAATCTTTTGATGTTGGCTACTGTGCTCAAAGCTTACTCTGGGTAACCTTGCTATTTGGAACTTCATGTAGCATGTTGCAGGTTTTTGTATGTCAAATTGTGGTTCTCTGGTTGACATTGAAATTGATGATAATCAAGATTTGGTCTTGATTGTGGCATTCTCATCAGCTCCAAAATATATTTCATGTAATTCAATGTTTGCTATCTCTTGGAAATTATGCTATCTTACACATGACCTATTTTTGGTCCCTTGGTAACATGATAAGAACTTTATGTGTGATCTATCTTTTGGGTCTGGTGCTAGTGCACAAGGCCTTATTGGATATCTCAAGGTTTTTCTTCATGTTGACATACATTTTGTGGTGATTTAATTCAAATTGTATTTGGATGACTTGGAAGAATATGAAGATGTTGTGTCTGGACGACCTAGGAGATTATGATGATATGGAATGGTATAAGTATTTTTTTTTTGTTTGATGAAATGAGAAGTGTGGAGTTTCATGGGTGCACACAGATAAGAGTGTGCGAAGGAAGAAGTAATCTATTTTGTAGAGTTTATGTGAAGAAGTTGTGCAAAAGTTTCCTGATCAGATCTGCTATAGATAGAATTTGTGCTCTTAATCAAAACTAAATTCATGCATATATAGATGCAATTTCATCAATTCACTTTTTTCAATGAGACTATTTTGTAATCTCTTGTTTTTTATTTTGGGAAATGATCCAAATGATAGTGAGCCACCCTATAGTGAACAACTTGGTAGTGATCCTTTGTAAAAATCACCTTAATCAGTGTCACCTTAACCAATGCTTTATAATTGAGAATTAGCATTTTCAGTGGTTTTTCCCTTCTTGGGTATCCATGTAAATTCTAGTGTTCATTGTGGTTAGTGTTGTTGTGTGGATTCATGTTCATATATTTTTGATTAATTTATGTTTGGTATAAGTTTACTCTGGATTAATTAAAGAAAAGAAAATTATTCTAAGATAACTGATTCACCCCCCTCTCAATTATCTAGATTGTTCAACAATTGGTATTAGAGCTTGGTCCCTTGCAAATAGAGCTTAACGACTTGAGGGAGATCTTGGAAATTTGAACAGATGGTAGGAGCTTATCACTTTGAGGAAGAACTGAAAATAATGTTAGATGATATAGAAGGCATGAAATCTGAAAATAAAAAATTGAAAGAAAATATCAAGGAGACAAATGCTTGTATTGCAAAGCTAAGGGAGAAAATCTAGAAGTTCAAAGCAAGACACAAAGAGGTTAGCTAGGAATTAAAGGAGTCAAAGGAAATTATTGTGAATTTAAAACAACAATTGGATGAATGCAAGAAGACTGAAGAAAATATCAAAGATACTATCAAATAGAAAATGGAAGAATGGAAGAAGACTGGATAAAATATCAAGGATACTATCAAATAGAAATCAAAAGAAAATGAGAGGTTAGATCAAGAATTAAGAAGGCTGAAAATAGAAGCAAGAGTATGTGAAAGTAGCATGATTCTAGAGCAAATTTTGTCCCTACAAAAATGCCACAAAGATAAGGGAGGACTTGGCTTCTTTGGTGAAAACTCAAATCAAGGCACTAAGGGTGATGACAAAGCAGTTGAAGCTGAAATGGGATTTGGTGTAAAAAGAAAGGTCCATAACTCTAGAACACCTAAAAGACCTTTGTTTAGGAATCCAAATGCTCAAAGGTACTTATCATTCAATGGTCACTGTTTCCTATGCAAAAATTTTGGACATAAGGCTATAGAATGTAGAAGCAAGATGGAACTAAATAATAAATGCTTTAACTATCACAAGTTTGGTCATAAAGCAAGTCATTGCAAAAGTGAATTATCTAATTTGGATAGAAGGAATGGAATGAAGAATATCTTTCATGGTTATTTCTATTTATGCTATGGTTATTGTCACAAAGCTAATCAGTGCAGACCTAGGGCTCACTTAGCTAAGTCAGGATGAAGATGTTACAAGTGCAATCAACCCAGACATTATGCTAACACATGTAGATATGTTGCTCTAAAAAATCCTGAGAAAAAAATGAAGGTTGTAGAATCAAATGAATCTAAGAAGAAGACGGTCATGGTTTGGAGGAAGGAGGAAACAAGTGTGTAGAACACTTCTGGGGTACCGAATCTTGGTACATGACCTATCGGTATCTGAGCCAATCTACCTTGGCTTAGGGGGAGTTTTTCATTATATATCCTATTAGTTCCCCCTCTCCAAACTACCATTGAAGTGATTTTTAACATGATTTAGTTCGAATTGGTTGATGATAAATGATGAAGCTTAATTCGACTAATTGAAAAGTGAAGTACAATTGCTGGCATCATTAATGTGTGTTTTTGGTGGAAAAATAATTAGAGTAATTAAGAAATAAAAGGTGAGAGTTTTCAAAATATTTACTCAGTTTGCAAAGGAGGAGAAGAAGAAGTTTCATTGAGCGATGAAGAGTTTGAAAAAGATAAGTGCAACGATGGAATTTATTAATAGAGGATCAAGTGGCGATGTTCCACTAAGATTGAAGGGAGTTGAGTTGGATGAATTTGATCATCAAAAGATGAAGGAAATGGAACTAGGATTGAAGATGGATGAATTGAAAAACATAAATGCTTTGGGTATGGATCTATGGGGAGAATTTCCCTAGTTTGCAAACAAAGAATCTATCTTGTTCCTATTGAGTCAATTCAAGGATGGCAACTTTGTTTTGGAAAAACCCTATCTGATCATGAAGGAAGCCATTGAAGCTATTACTGGTTTATGTAGTATTGGTGACCTCCTTGGGAAGAAAACAATGAAATACATAGACATGGAGGAACTTATTGGTATTGAAAAATACCCCCATGATCTACTGATATATTAAATACCATTGTTGATCCTACTATAAAGTATGTTTCTTACAACATCTCTTATAAAATCTACTTCAGAAATCATGAAGGTTCTACTTCGACTATTGTTGTATATCTTGTACACATGATGGTGAAGGAAAATAAGCAGTTTTATTTGTGTAGCCTAATAATGGAAAACCTAATTGAGAATGTCATAATGTCTTTGGTTGAGAGTTATCCCTTTTGATTTGGATCTCTGCTCATATGTTTGGTATTTTAATTTTTGAGTTCGCTATTGACAAAGGAGAATGTTAAATGGAAGTTCAACATCCCTGTCGGAAAATAAGTATAAAGGTATTTGGAATGTATAGAAGATAAAGAAAGTGCATTCAAAGTCTATTTCTCATCCTTGCAGATGAATTTGTGCTTTGGTGTGATATTGTTCAGTCAGTTTGAGGTTTCCTCCTCTAGTAAGGAGTTGGAAGTTGTTATTGGTGGTTCCCATCTGGAACCTAAAAAGAGGAAAGTTAACACAAAATATATCGTCACTATCTCGAAAGAAAAGGAAAACGAAGAAGAGTTTATGCTTAGATATGATTCTGTTGATCCAGATGATATTCGATCAATGTTAGATGAAGGTAATATGAATAAGGTTGGTGAAATGTGGTGTGCCATATCTATGATTAGAATGCTTAAAATTGATGATGATTTGGTTGATTATCTACTCAAAAAGGGTATTATTGTTTCAGATGTTTCCGACTTGTTACCGGATAATCTAGTAGAAGTTTTTGAAGAGAGAATGTTGCTGGAAGGATCTGAAGGACATAAGTTTGAAGCTACGATTGAGAGAAGGTCTGTTAAATCTAAACAAAAGTTATCCAAACACACTGGTGAGAAAAAAGAATGCATTAAGGAGATGTCTAACATCTACAGGTATTGTCTTCAGTGGCCTGCTACTATTGATAATTTTAGAAGCATAATTGAAGTTGTTGAATATGAGATGAACAATATTGGAAAGAGTTTTGGTTTCTTCAAAGAAAAATATGGAAAACAAAGAATAAGAGTTGGTGAGTTGCAATCAAAGTTATTAATTATTTAGAGACAGAGGGAAGAAGTGGTTAGAAATTTTTGGTTGGTCAAGGAAATTGTTGATGTCTGATTGAATCATCTCTCTGGGATACTTTATGATTTAGAAGATTGTGAATGACAATGCCTATCTCAGGACTAGTCATCCTCATTTATGTTGTTGACTAGATGTTGGATAGTATGAGTGCCAGATTGGATTCTGTGTTGCTAGCTTGGAAGAGGATTCTTCCAACTGTGAGAGAAAGGTACAAGAAAATATTTCATGTGAAAAGTATTATTTTTACTTGAGTTCCTGAATGTTCAAATTTTGGCCCTTTTCCTTTGATGGAAAAAAGGGGGAGAAAATGAAGAGAAAAAATAAAAATAAAAGAGGTATTGAATTATTGGACAAAGAGGGAGTACTTGGAGTTTTTGGTGTTTGTAGTTTGGAGTTCTTGGAGTTTTCAATTTAGAGTTGGAGTTGTCGAGTTTTGTGTTTTTGAGTTTTTGCTTTTTTTTCATCAATGCCAAAGGGGGAGATTGTTGAGAATTTTTTGAAGATGATTTAGCATTGTTGTCATCGATGTCAAAACCTTGGATTCAGAAGGATGTGTTTCAAATGATGAATAGACTTAATCTATCCTATTGTATGCTATGATGTTACACAGTGTGGATATTATCCTTGATCCGAATATGGCAGTACTTCTTTTTGGGACATTTGTTGAATTTAGTTAATGCAGTATAATGAAGTCTAATCTTTTGATGTTGGATATTGTGCTCAAAGCTTACTCCGGGTATCCTTGCTATCCAAAACTTTATGTAGCATGTTGCAAGTTTTTGTATGTCAAATTTTGGTTCTCCAGTTGACACTGAAATTGATGATAATCAAGATTTTTTCTTGGTTGTGGCATTCTCACTGACTTTGAAATATATTTCATGTAATTCAATGTTTGCTATCTCTTGGCAATTATGCTATCTTATGTATGACCTATTTTTGGCCCCCTAGTAATGTGTTAAGAAGATCTTTATGTGTGACCTATCTTTTGGGTCTGATACTATTGTGCAAGGCCTTATTGGATATCTCAAGGTTGTTCTTCATACCGACATGTTTTGTGGTGATCTAATTCAAATTGTATTTAGTTGACTTGGAAGACTATGAAAACATTGTGTCTAGCGACCTAGGAGATTATGATGAAATGGAACGGTAGAAGTAAAGGTTATTTTTTTTCAATGAAATGAGAAGTGTGGAGTTTCATGGGTGCAAGCAGATAAGAATGTGAGAAGGAATAAGTAATCTATTTTGTAGAGTTTGTGTGAAGAAGTTATGCAAAAGTTTCTTGATTAGATCTACTATAGACATAATTTGTGCTCTTAATCAAAATTGAATTCATGCATATATAGATGCAATTTCATCAGTTCACTTTTGTTAGTGAGACTATTTTTTAATTTGTTGTTTTGTATTTTGGACAGTGAGCCAACAAACAGTGAGCCACCCTGCAGTGAGCAACTTGGTAGTGAGCCTTTGTAAAAATCACCTTAATCAGTGTCACCTTAATCAGTGCTTTATAATTGAGAATTAGCATTCTCTTTGGTTTTTCCCTTCTTGGGTTTTCAGGTAAATTCTAGTGTTCATTGTGCTTAGTGTTGTGTGCATTCATGTTCATATCTGTTTGATTAATTTCTTTCTCCATGCTCATGAACTTTTGTCTTATTAATATTAGATCAATCCTTTCACCAAACTGCTCCATGAACACTACTTTAAACTCATCCCATGAATGTATAGAATATGCTAGTAGATATGAGAACCAATCTCTTGTGTCTCCTGTTAGAGACTAAACAAATAATTTCATGATAACATCCTCAAAATCCAATTCATAATCTCCCATCACATCAATAAACTCTTGCAAGTGTTTACTTGCAGATTCAGACATCTCACCATTGAACCTTGGTATCTTTTCTCTGATCTTAGGCGGTACAACATTTGGATAACCAAAAATGTTACTAAAATCTATAGCTCTATACCTTTTGTTACTAAAATTTCCTTGACATGACAAAGGTTTTCTCATTATACATTGTTGTGTTTGGTTCCTTTCTAGGATGCATGAATTGATAGTGCATTTTCTCACACTTTTATAAGGTTGACTACATTTACCTTATAAATACCCAAGGTAACTCAAATTCCCTTTCACAATTATGATCTCGATCCTTTGAAAATGCAAAACCCCTATCTATTTTTCTTATGATCTTAACATATAGCATGGTTCTCCATAATAATACATGAATTTGAAGTTACACTTTAGAATCATGTAAAATCACCACTAATATTCCCTTAGTGCTATTTCACCTAATTGGGAATTATTCATCTTAAGTCCTTAAGATTTCCCATAAATTGTATACAAATTCAATAGTATTTTCTTTAGATTTATGAGAATACTTGGAAACTGGTAGCAATTATCAATATTTCTTCCTTGACTACAAATTTGCAAGATCTAAAACATTTATGTATTCTTTATTAGGTTCTTTAGAAAGAGTTTCCACCTATTTTACAAAGGATTAAACCTCAAACAATATGAAGTTATTTCAAAGGTAAATCTCGTTTTGGGTCTTCTCCACCAGCGGAGTCACACTCAAATTCTCTAAACTTTGCTGCAACCAAAATATGTCCAGGTATAGGAGCTTCTCAAAATTTGAACCAAAGTTAAGATTCACCAAACATTTGACTCTAAAATACAATAGTCTGTAACTGGAGATTACAAGATTTGCCCAACAGAGTTTCCAATTCTGTTGGTGTTTTTTCTAGTAGAAACTTGAAGTTCTCTAAGGGGTAGCCAACCCTTATGCTCAAGAATCATCAAAGCTAGTGGCCAACTAATGAGTAAAGGGCTCTGAGACCTTCACTCCTACTCTTTAGGATCTGTGGGACCTAGGAAGGTGTTCCTTATTGTGTTCAAGTGATATTTGTCTAGTTGCGGACACATTTATAAAAAAATTAATTCCTATTAATTGCAAATAAACACAATTCACTGAGATATGATAGACCTTTGAGTAAATTATCATCTATGTGCTAGGAATTAGGAAATACTTCAAAATCATACTTCTTGATTGATAGATTTTAATGAATTTTGTTCTCACTTTAAATCCATAGCTAAGCATGTCACTAGCTCATTTACTTGCAAGATTATCCAAAAAATAGAATAATGCTTCATCAATTGGGATAATGGGGTTGAATATGCAACAATGAGTAATATATTAGGTATTCAATTCAAAAATTGGTGGACTATTACCATAATGCTTTGCAATATGAAAAATCACAATGTCTAAAACATAACTTCTTACCAAATCCTATACAATTTATTACAAATCCGCGACCCTCTTCAAGAATTTAATTAACTCTTTGATTTAAAGTGAAAAAAAGCCACACATTCAATTGAATAATTGAAGATAAATGAGAAGACCATTGATATTTTCATTTATAATTTCCAAAAAAGATACATAGGAGAGTACTCACTTCTAAACTAAGATTTTCTTTTGTATTTCTAGCTTCTATAAAACTAATTTAAGATTCTTACAGACCTTACCTCTGACCAAGACAATTTACTATTCTATTCATTTATATTATCTACAATATTCTCTTTCCTAAGCTTAGCTTCCACCTAGACTATCATTAGATCCAAAATTTGAACCCTTTGCAATGAGCCATGAAATCCCTTTTATAATGCTTGAGGGGGAAACAAGCATCTAACTCAAATGCAATTACATTTCATATGCATTTCAAAATTAATTTCCTCTTAATTCAAGCCACTTCCCGGACATTTACGTTTAATCATTTCATACCATGAGGAGGAAAAATAAAAAAAAAGAAGCCATGTAACAAGTCGAAGAAGAACTAGATAGCATTCTAAAAGGAATCATTATCATTGCATCAAAATTCACACGTTCACACCAAAACCAGAGCAGTCACCATCAGTGCCAACAACAAAAATTAATGAACTATCCATAAGAGAACCGAGTCAACACAAAAATCCCAAAAACCAAGCACCAACTTAGAGGAAGAAACGAGGTCACACACTGCTTTGTCAGTAGCTGAGTAGGCACACTCGCTTGGTTTTTTTATTGAAATTAGAGTAGCTACTATCACTTGCTCATCAAAATCACCTTCTCCATCATTTGGAGAGTTATTAGAAAATTCAATGGGAGCATTGTACTTCCCTAGACAACCCTTAAGACCCTTATTCTAATTTTTAATTCCTTCTTAGGCTTGACAAGCCTTTTCCCTCTAAACTTGACCAATTCTTCTAAAATGGTCCTGTTCCTCAAATTATAAACTTACTCTGGACAATAGTTTTCTTACCCTTCTAATGTACACTTTTCTTACCCTTCAGGACAACTAGAATTTCCATTGTACCAGGTTTAGCCTCAGGCACATAAACAAGAGGTTCCTCAATGCTTAGCCTCTTAGACCTCCTAACTAGTGTGACTAAATCACTTGGTTCGCCCATCTTACCCAAAAAATCACACTGAGCAATGGCCCATCTTATAGAAAATATACCAGCTAAAAGCCATAGAGTGCCCTTTACAGGAATGAAAATTCAAATCAATCCAACATAAAAGGACACATATCACAATTGCAAGCTACAAAACCATGACCCCCCTAGGAAACTAGAAAATGATAGACAAGCTACACGTACACATACTTACAGACCCATGAAGACCACACTATTGTCTTTGTGATGATTAACTCAACGTTTGCATGCCACTCCTTTAGTACCACAACAATTATTTCAATACCTTGATAATTGCAGACGATGAAATGAACTATAAGAGGTCCTCATTAAAGGGAAGAATTGGAGTGTATAACATTTAATGACCACCCTGGCTTGTTCAAGCGAACAGATAATAAATCATTCCATGTTTAATCCTAGTTGTCGATCATTTTGGATTTAAAACTTAATCAATGAATCCCATTAAGGATCACCACTTTCCTTTTCATTCGTAATTGGAAACAATGATGATATGCTGAAAAGTTTCCATGTAACTATCCCCCTCTTAACCACATTGTTTGCAAAAGTTTCCTTGCATTGCTTTCAATCTTCAGTGACGAGTAGTAATACTTACCTAGAGGGAATATTATTGAATAAAAAAACCATCACTGGTCACAGCAGAGGGTTGATCCCTCCCAACAATACCTTCAAATGGCCTAGGCCATCATCGGTCACCATAATGAGCCTGAAGATAAAAATGTCTTCGACGATGGAAAAATGTAGCATTGAAACAAAAATTTGACACATGGCTACCACATTGCTTACTTTATGCTCTTCTTCCTTTGCTCATCACTGGAAAGAGGCTGAAGGTTTAAATAACTTTGGTGATGGAATAAAGTGTTGACACATGACCACTATATTGCTTCCATTGATCTCCATTGCTTGTTGTTGAAACTCAAAAAGGAACCAAAGAAATTTCAAAAATGACACGACACAACATGCCACACACTCATCACATTTCATTGAAGTGAGATCCACGGTCCAAAAGATTTCAGCGATGAGCGATGCCAAAATGAACCAAAGGTTCATCGCCCGTTGCTGAAATAGAACCACCAAAGGAAACCATTTCAGTGATGGATGACCCCCCGAGTTAATGGATATTTTCCATGTGCAAAAAAGATGGGTCATATGAGATCAATGATATTTGAAACCTTAGGAACAACCTAAGACCAAAATCCTTCAGCATGAAAAAATTTCAACCTGACTATAGGAGACATTAAAGTGGTGTAGGAAAAGGGGAAACCGATAGACTTAAAATGGGGCCAGTAAAGACATGACTCAAAAGGCTCATTTGTGACTTAGATGACCGTGAAATAGGAAAGATAGGTCAATGAAGAAAAAAAATTCCCAAGGGTTTGAAACCTAAAAATTTCAGTGAGGGCTTCCCACTCAAAACCCTAAACCTTATCCTTTGATACAAAGGTAAAAAATTATGGCCACACCAAGATTTGCTCAGATCTTTTTCAAAAGTTTGAAGGCTCTACAATGGACTATATTTATTTTTGGATATTTAGAATAATAAGTAATATGAAGACACTATCAAGTATAATATATTTAGAATACAATTCAAGCAAGCATATTTTCAATTTATAACATGAATAAAGTATTTATTATTAAAAGGTTAAAATAATGCGATTTATTATAAAGAATATTTTTAATATATTTTACAAAGTGAAATCTATATAGATGTAAAAAGATATATAAGTCAAGTTCATATATACAATTATAAATCTTTCTTTTTAATTGAAATTAGGTTAAAATTTTCATTACATATATAGTGTGATAGTGAAGTTATAGTATTATTAAATAAATCATATAGGTCTATGTTTTGTTGTTTCATTGTGCTTACACAATTTAAATTCTTGTTTGGTCATTGAGCTCAACATTTTGGAATATGTTAATGCATGGATAATGATTGTTTTCTTAATTAAAAAAATTGTGTATATCTAATTATCATCAAATAAATAACATTGAAGATCATTTAAAATAACTATCATATGTAAAATACATCATTTAACAGTTTCCATTACAAGAGAGTTTATTATTATCTGTTACAACATTACTAGGTTTACAAAAATGCTTCCTTGAATACAATTGGGGAGAATATACATCTGAAGTATAATAGGAGATACATTGATTTACAACCCAATACAATTACATAAAAGATAATCCACTTGAACTAGTACAAGTACAATAGTCCACAACAACATGAGTAGTTACCACACACACAAACAAGCAACAAGGAAACCCAATGGAGGAAAAAGCACCGAATTCCCAACCATGTGGAACCCTAAGGTCCACCACTTGTGCTAGGAGATAGCACAAGGTCCCACCACAAGAAGTCAAACAAGAATTCAACAGGCTAACATAAACAAGGGCTATACAACATTGACAACACTTCCAAAGGCAAACATGTAATAGAAGGAGAACAACAACTAGGGAATGCTAGAATACAATAGGGAAGAGTGTCATCACATGGTCCTAAAATGGGTTGTCCTAGTAGTCTCTCACTAGACCCCGACTTCTATCTATGGTTGTCCTGGTAAACCTCTCACTAGGTCCCGACCCCATAGGGTGACACATACAAAACCAACATTCCTTTCATGAGGAAAAGGAAGTTGATTTTTCCAACCAAGCCTTCTGAACCCATCCTTAGCCTAAACAATCACTACAGGCATGGGTGAGGCATCCATTATCTTGATTAATGTGAGAACTACATTTTCCCCCTAATTCATTACTTAGGTTATCACTATATTAAGAAACTCTTCAATGAGTTGTCCTAGACACCACTTTGGGTTCCGGCCCCATTGAGAGCCACTCCCCCTATTTACAACTAGTAAAACCTACAACAAGCAAGGTATTACCATCTTGCACACAACATAATCATATAACTTCAACACCGTGCAAAGCATAGACCCTCTTGCACACATAACATAATCATAAGAATTAGTGCAAAAAACAACGTTGCCTAACCACTTACAAAGTGAAACTAACAAAAGAACCACACATACATAATATTCCCCCTTAAGCCTTTGGAAGACAACCTTAACAAATTTACATCATGACACCCTCTTTGCAACAATCACCAAAATATCCCAATTTACAATAATCGACATAATAAAACAAGCAATCACTCAACGAATACAACATAAAATACATTATTTCCACATTCCAATTACTTATACTTAGCCACTAAATTCACTCATTTAAATACACTCTTCATTTATCTAAATATAATCAAATCAATTTCTTTTCATTTCTATTTAAATTTTCCAATTCACTAACTATATTATCAATTAATTACAAGACAAATAATATTTTTCTAATACCAAAATTTATATACAAGTATACATATATACATATATAATAATATGTATATATATAATTATATAATTTAACATGTATATATATAAATATATAATAATATGTATATATAAATATATAATAATATGTATATATATATAAATATATGCACACATATTGGTGTATATATATATATATGTATGTATTTATTATAAAACAAAATGTTGTTTTCATTATAATAGATTAAAAAATAATAACATATACATACAAATATAAACTTACTTATATGAATATATACATATAATTACACATATATATATGTAATTATATATATATATATATTTGATTACCAATACATTAATTATATACATTGAATCACATAAAACTGAATGCCAATATACAGTGTATCTACCGATTACCAAATGTACAGTGCAACATTGAATGCTATTCGTAACGAATACACCATGCAACATAGGCATCGAATGCCAAAGTTTAAATCAAACATATCGAACTTCCAAACTAACAGTTTACTCAACAAATACCACATACTATGCATACTTTCGAGTTTCAAATCTATATGAAATACATCTGATAAATATATTAGCAACATTATGGCTTCAAATATATTCTATAAGGCATAACCAACTTAGGGATAATACAATGACTTCAAACAAATCATTGGATGCCTGCCTAAGGTAAATTCGTTGGAATAAAAAAAATGTCGACTAGCATAGAGGGATCGACAATCATAAAATTTACTCATCACTTAAGAAATAAACACAATAAAATTTACTCATCACTTAAGAAATAAACACAACACAAAGGCCAAATACAAATATTCCCATCGAATGAAAGAAAAGGCAGATATAAAAAGCCAATCTTATAGTAAATACACCACTATACAAGCATCGATTACAACAAGGTAGAACCAACAGTATATGTTTATAAATTGATACATGCAGTATCAAATGCAATAATCAGGAAATAAACCACAAACGCCACAACAGTAAACTATAAAAAGCAGTTAAGCCCCAATATCATATAAAGTTAGAAATTAGAAAACTCACAAACAATGCAATGGCAGGGTAATTCGACATCAAGAAGTGGTATATGGTAGCTACAAAATATGGGAAAAAGTGCCAAAGGAAAGCATCAAAGGAGACAAAAGCAATGCCAATAGTAAAGGATAGAAAATCTTATCAAATACTTTAGTTGCATGACCAGTTTAAAATGCAATCGAATGGTGGAAACAAAGACAAAATAAATGAATTGAGAAGAATAGCCCAAAGATCTATGGTTTTCAAGGGCTGCAATAAATTTATAGACTATGTATAAAATGATTTGCTGAGAGACTAAAGAATTATTTAGAAATTTCATTTATTAATTATTTCAATTCAAAATTAAATAGAGATAATATTCAGAAAGCAATGGAATCTAGTTTCACTCACTTGACAGGGTTGAAGATTTGATGCTGAGCTCCCAAATACCAACTAGAAACTCCAATCTCTTCAAAAATCCCAACAATCTCTG
>VDFB02363941.1:0-28752 GCA_007258455.2 Sequoia sempervirens | reverse complement strand
AATGTTGTTTGATCATGTTCATATTGCTAAAATATCCTTCTTCATCCTTCAACTAAAATTTATTAAGAATTATCCTTTTGAATTAATCAAATCTATGTATTTGATCATGGCCTTGGGTAGTATGGCCATGAAACCACCATTCATAGGCTTCCCCTTTGAGATGAAAAGAGGAAAACTAAACCACAAATTTCTCTCATAGGATTGAGCAAGAAATATGTTTCCATATTTTGTAACCATGCTCTAGATGATATCTTGTTACTCCCATCAAAACATGTTGCAGAAATTTTTCCTAACTTATGCTTTAAAGCCTTGCTTTTGTATACTACTTTATTTTGTGGCTCACTCTTCCTTACAAATTCTATGTATTCTACATAGGAAATCTCTAATTTTATTTCTTCTAGAAAGGATTGGTACTCACCATTCCATCTATGAATGGTTTTTGGATTGAAGGCACTGGTGTTTATAGGTTCACTTCTCCCTTGTTTTATTGTTAGTAAGAATATGTTCCTTGGGGTCCTTGACACAATATTATTCTCAGCATCATTGCTTCTACCATTTTTTGGTGATGTATTGATAGGGTGCTACCACAATAGTGTGTCTCACTTTTGGGACATGTTGATTTTTGTCTAAAATCACATTTTTAAGAAAACAAACTAATGATTTAAGCCTTGAGAGGTTCCATCTAAAGTGTTTTAATTGAGGATGGATAGATAAGACCCCCTTAGATCAAACCCCCTTAGATAGAACCCCTCTAGTATTAAATCAAACCCAAAATGGAGTCTCCTTCGCAACTATCAAAATGCTGGTAAAAAAAAATTCTTTACCTTTTGAGGGATTAAATAATGTCATTTAGAAATTATATTTTACAAGATTGCATCCCTTGAAATTATCTTTCCAATAAGTATAGTTTTGATATTTTTTCATTTTATCATGTATTTAATTTTTAATTTTTACTAAACATATGTTTTTCTAAAAACAATCAAGCTCTTCATTTTGTAAATGTGGAAAAATAGTAAACCATTATAAAATAATTCAAGAAATAACCTTTCCCTTGGTATTGATGTCCTTGTTTCACCAAAAAAAAAAGGATTTTCATATATACACAAGTTAGGTTGGATGACACACACGTATGTCCAAATTATAGTTATAGTGACTTCATAAATTAATTAAAAAATATATATGTAACAAAAAATTATGAAAAAATATCCTTTCCCTAGATATTAATGTGGAGAGTCTATATTTCAAAAATTATAATTTTTATCATTTATAGAAATTTTTTTATGTTGGATGACACAAACATTACTTTCTGAAAATATTTTTTTTGTTTAAAACTAGTTATTGAAGGAGATGTTGAAAGATTCATGATTTATATTGGAAATTTTAATTTCCACAAATCACTAGTTCACATAATCTTCTAATTCTTAATGGTTTAGTTACTCTAGGTCTCAGAAGATGAAGGTTCAGTTAAAAATATTAAAGTAAATGTCCATCTTGGGAAAAAAGTGAGACACAACATTGTGATTTCACCTCTCATTATTCTAAGCGTTGTGATTTCAATTTCCACCTGACATCTTGTCCCCCAAGTTTTTCAATACATCTCTTGTATCTACTAGGGTTGCAGGTATATCCCTTAACTCTCTTGTAATATCTTGAATTTTCACAATTGTTTTCTTAAATCTTTCTTCATCTTTTGACATATTCATTTTCTCTAGGTTTGTATATCCTTCTTGATCCATTTTTTTTCATTATCTTTGTTGGTTACCTTTTATGAACCAAACTTGATCATACTGCTTACCTATGAATTTTATAGGATTCAATTATTAGAAAGGGTAAGGATTACCCAACACAGAAGTAAGAATTTTGAGGCCCTTACTTCTACTCTTCAAGCTCTATGAAACCTAGGAGGGTAATCCTAGTTATGTTCATAGGGTATTCACTTGATTGAGAACATTTCTATACACAGATAAATTACTATAAAGTGAAAATAGACAACATTCATTAAATATTTGGATGACCTTTAAACAAATTACTATCTATTGCAAGTAATAATAAGGTACATTGTGATCGAAGGTTTTTTAGATGATTTTCATAATCATTTCAAGCCCTTGGTCAAGTGTATGACTAACTCATTGATATTCAAGATAACCAAATGAAAATACTAGTGCCCTGTCTTGGGGTAATGGAGTAATATTCATAATAACCCATAATACCTTAGCAATTTGAATCAATAATTAATATACTATTGATTTACTACATTACAATATGCAACTCACTATGTCTAAAACACAACTACTTATCAATCCTATTCTCTTTCCTTACAAATTTGTGACCTCACTTTAGCATTTAATCAATTCCTTGAATTGAAGCATAAATAAAATAACTCATGTTCAATTACAACAATTGAAGACAAATTGAAAGATCATTAACCATTTCATTCATAATAAGGAAGAAAATTACATAGGAGAGAATCTGCTTTGGAACTAGCACTTTCATTTATAAATTGTTGCTATTGTAAAACTATTTGAGATCATGGCAAACCAACTCATACCTTATAATCCTTATTAACCTATTCATATTTGCATGGATTTATAATCTACTCTTTCATGAGCTTAGTTTTCCCACTTAGACCATTTTGAGACTCAAAAAATTGAACTCCCTGTAATCGACCTTGATATCCCATTTTATAGAAGAATGGGAGCAACAAGCTTCAAGTCAAATTGCCATTTTAGTTACATTTCATTTTAGGCGTAGAGACCTCCTAGATGGTTATATTTAATCATTTCAGAATCAGGGAAAAGCAAAAGATAAAGCTCCACATAGTTGGTTGAAGAAGACCAACCAACCTTCCAAAAGGCATCGTTCCTTGATGTAGCAATACCAAAATTCCTTACCCATGTTGGCCAAAAAAGATTCTACATCAGTACGCAAGGAAAAAAATATATACTAACCACAAAAGGCATATTTTCCATTGAAGACATGAAGTCCAACACCTCTCCTTCACACCAACCAAGAATATTTCCACATCAGCACTAGACACAAAACCATATACATGCTGAAGAGGATGATTTTTCTACAGTGGAAATGGTGTCATCAAAAACAAAAACAAGGCTGATACACTACTCTAATTCATCAACATCAGAGTAATGCGCACTTTCTCTATTTTTGCACTAAAACTGGAGGAGCTACCACTCCTCCCTCATTATATTCCTCATATGGCACTAGAGGAAGAAGATAATGGCCATATTCTAGGGCAGTATCTCCTCCATCGCTCGAAGAGTTTTTTGAAACCTCAATGGGAGACTTGTGCTTCCCATATAAGCTTTATGATACTTATTCTTCTTCTTTCCTTTCTTCGTAGGCTCAATTGGTTCCTTCCTTTTAAACTTGACCAATTCTTCTAAAACAACCCAGCTCCTCAAATTGTAGGTGCTTTTGACACCACCCTTTTTCCTTTTACCATGGGCACTCCTCTTTCCCTTTGGTGTTGTAGAAGCTTTGGGTACTTCTTATTCAACTACAGATATGTCCTCTTGAAATTGAAACACACTAAGCTTCCTGGACCTCCTGATTGCTTGGATAGACATAGCTAACTTACCCATTCTCACAGGAAATAGGGTAAGGACTAGCAAATGTTTAATTATGAGAAGACTCATTGGCCTAAGCTCTTGAATTGAATTGGCAGAACAAAAAACATTCAAGGCTAGACAATTTCAACTAGCTCTGGTGATAATTACAGACAATCAAAATTATGACTATCCCAAAAATATGAATCTCTTAAACCAACTAATGCATGACTCAAATAGAGCTCATATTAAAATCAACTTAGGATAAAATATTCCATACCTCTAGAATTGAAATCTTAAGACACACACTTTTGTCTCTAGTTCACACTTCTCAATTCTTGAAGACTATGAATGGTGAGATAAATCAACAAGAAATCCACATTAAGTATATAATTAGGAGTGTATAGCCATTAATGATTGAGGAGAGCTTCATGTGAGTGAGTTGGAAACTTAGTTGACCAGCTTTGAATCTGGGTCATTGATCTTTTTGGATTTAAAACACCATCACTTGCGATCTTCAAGAATTGTTTCTAGTTTTTAAAACTTGTGCCTTAAAAATGGTGATACCACCTCATAAATTCACCATGTCTACCCTAAATTTTATTAGTCATCTTTAATCTAACAATACTCATGTATCACCATCCTTGTCTGTGCTTTTCATTTACATTAGTGAAGTACACAAAATTAACATTGAAGAGAATATTCCCTAAAACATTCCATCACTCATTGCAGATCTACCTTCACTTTCTAGAATTGAATCAATGACGAGAGCACTAGCACAATGAAATACTGACCACTAGATCATTGCTTATCTTTGGAAATATTCACCTTACATCACACATTGTTGATGCATGTTTCAAATTCTAGGTTGCATTAGCGATGGAACCAGATTAGGGCACGTGCATCTTCCTTTCAAAATCAATCACACAAAATATATTTCCCATCCACCCCTTTCAAAATAGTGACATATCATTAATATTATGGACCTCATTGCTCATCACCAATTTGAAAAATATAAGTGCACAACTATCTGCAATGAACGATGGAAAAAAATACAAAGATCCGTGAGGCCATCACTCATCGCTACTTCAATACTCAAAACTCAAGATGAATTAATGATAGCCAAAACCTCCAATGGTGTAAAGAGAAACTCAAGCAACATGAATCGCTGATATGAACCAATCATTCTCAAAGCCATACATGATGAGCAATGGATAAAACTGGTGGACTAGACTTAAGTGAAATAATTTTCATGTGCTTATAATTTGTACTAAGGAAGGGACCACCTAGGAAATCATATAAAAAGGCCTTAAAGGACTTAAAACATGTTATTTTAAAGGATTTCAAGGCCAAAGAAGGTCAATTGATCAACCTTATAAAATAAAATAAAAATATATTTCTCACCTAGGCTCAAAGGGGCCAATAACTTCACGGGCTTCAATGACTCAAGATGTTTTAATATGACCAAGGATAGGAAATAGAAGGTTAATGATGGATTAGAGCTTTGACAAGGGCTAAGAATTAAGGGTTTTTATGAGATATCTTGACAGCAAAATCCCAAGGCAATAAGTCCAAGCACTTGAAATTGGCTGAATTTTATAAAGTAGTTTTAGAAATGGAACCAAAAATTCTTAGGGGTTCCATCAATGGATCCTATTGGGGAAATTTTTTCCTCTAGAATAGAGTGAGATTCTAGAATCTTAGGTGAAGTAGACTAAGCATAGAGAACCAAAAACTAAGGACTTTCTTGGACTAGGAGAGAAACCCAAACCAAAGCAAACATATGTACAATATTCACATGAGTTATAAGACTATACCAAGAGATATAATATCCATCTTCTTTGAAGCCTCTTCTATTATGCAATTTTTCAACCTGCATTCTACAACTCTACTAGGATTCAACTTTACTTGGTGACCTCAAGCCACCAATCTTAGGGTTGGTATTTTCCCCTATCAAAAACCTTGTTTTCTATTGTCTGTACCATGCTAAGGCTGAAATTATTCTCATGAATTACCCACTTGTTGATCATGTTGTGGCCACTGAAATCAAGTGCTATGGACATGTATCTAGACTTGTTATTATTATTTTCATTCATGTCCAATTGAGAATTGTAATCAAGCATTAACAAAAACAAATGATTAGTGTGATATTTCATCTGGCTTAGTTTACAACTATATTCCACCAAGTGCCCATCCAACTAGATAGGGAAAGTTAAAAACTCATAATCACTTTGATCACCATCATCATATAAGTTGTTATCAAATTCATTATGCTCATTAATCAAGAAACCCTCATACACACTCCTTTTAGGATTACCATCCAGGTGCTATATTCCAACCCTTTGGAGTGATATTGCAATTTTATTTCTAGTATTCTAGGATCATTATTATCTAGCTTATGTCCCATACCAATACACATTCACTTTAAGTGATGAACAAGAAATGTTGATACATAGGATTATTTTCAAATTGGTACTCACATTCATCAGAGAATTCTAAACCAATTATGCTACCATATGATGCATTGCCTTGGGAAATTGATTCATCAAACCACTTAGCATTCCACAAAAACCATTATCCACACCATCCTAGGAATCAAATAATACTTCTATTTTAGGTTCATATTCCAATTCTCCTTTCCATTCATTGCTCAAGTTGAAACTAAATTCTTCAAAGGATGGATCAAATAACTCAGGATTGATGTGATCAACAGTAAGGTATTCAAGGGCACCATCAATTGATAAGTTGGCTCACTCACATGTGTAGGATTCATTGCAACCTAAACATTTCTCATTAGCAACCGATCGAGTTTCCTCACTCCTTTTTTCAACAAACTCCTCGCTAAAAACAATCATGTCCATCTCTACTACAAAACTTGTACATCCCATCTCTATTTCATACAAGCATTCAAAAACATGACCCTATTGGCTATCATAACAAATACTATCATCTTTAACACTAGAATCAAGCTTGAAACATTGAAATAGATATTATTATCTTGAAATTCTTCATCAACCATACTTCCAAGACATTTCAGTTCTGATACAGCTCAATTACATTCCTAGTATCCTTCAGATGAAATTTGTTCACCCACTGGCGAGGGAAAAACCTCATGGGTATTGATATTGTTACATTCTTTAGGAAAGAAGGATGCCTTTAGGTTATTCTTACAAAAAGATTCATAGTCCTCATGAGAGTAATGTGGATTCTCATTTTCATTGTCTTGATTATCAACCGTCAAAGGTATGTAAGTAGTACTTGCAAGTATAACAATGTCATCATTTGCACCACTAGACATATATTCATCTTCTGAAACACCCTTATCCATTGCTTCGATAAACCATTGATCTTTGAGAATAGGGTGATCACCAATATCATTTGAGACAGCATTTTTTGTATGTAGTCACACTTAACCTCAACAATCCTAATCCAACCAATTATCTAATCAAAGTCTAGAGTTTTCAATTCCTTGGGCAAGGTACTAAGCCTTGGCTCATAAATTTCATAGAATAGGTAAATACATACTAAATTTTCAAGTCTCAACCTTTTATGAATTTCTAACAAGGCATCCAAGAGTATTGCTAATAATTCATATGGTAATTCCCCCTCATGTCTCTTCATGCTAGACAATATTTGATTAAAAGGCATTTGATCATCATTATTTAAACTTTGTTGAAGTCCATCTTGAATCTATCCTCGATTAACATGTTGTGAGGGTGAACAAGATTAGACATAAAAAGCATCATCACCTTGATTATCCCTTTCATTCTTATTCTTTCCATTTTTATGATGTGTACTAGGACAACAAACATTTGCAGCCATTTATCCCCTCATCATTGAATATTTCATAGTATTTTCAATATCCATAGCAATGTGATATGCTTGATACAATGTTTTGAGATCCTTATCTCTTATAAAATAACCCATGTTATTATTAAATGCACCTAGATACACATTTAAACATTCTACATCACTCAGTATTATGTTTTTAGAAATATTCCTTATTGTTTTGACAAATCCAAGGTTAAAAGTTGGGACCAACTCCTCTTTATCCCTTTGGATTTCCATAAATCTATTTCATATCACATTTGGACTAACCCTTTCACCAAATTGTTCCACATATGCTATCATGAAGTCATCCCATGTGGATATAGAACATTCAGGTAGATATGAGAACGAATCTCTCGCATGTTCTTTTAAAGACTGAGTAAAAAGCTTCACAACAACATCCTCATGATCTACCTCATAATCCCCCATCAGATCCATAAATTCACTCAAATGTTTAGAAGTCGAATCATAAATTTTCCCTACAAATTTAGGTAATTTTTTCCTAATATTATTAGGAAACTTGTTAGGGAAACCTTGAATACCATTAAAGCTCAACAACTTATATCTCTCAATAAAGAATGTCCTTTGCTGACATAATATAGGTTGCATGCTTTGCATGTTTTTACTTGGTGTTCCACAAGGGGATACAAGGGAATGATACCTTTTTTTTGTATCTCTATTTAATCCTTACATATCGACTTTATAGTCAATTGTCTATTGCCTCATTCCTTAATTTAATCATGATTTTAAAATGTGTAGCTCAAATGCATTCGTGCTTTAAAGCTTTCTAAGAGGAAGCTTTCAAAAATAAGTATGCTTCTTCAACCCAATACAGATATTACAAATTGCACCTTAGAAGTATGTAAAAATGATCAATTCACTTAATAGGGAACAAAAAAAATTCTAGATCATGCAATAAAACTTTCATAAAATTTTACACTTATGAAAAAAAAATAGGGGAAATACCTAGATATGATTGCAATCACCTTAAATTATGCTTCTGACTGTAAAATTTTGTAGCTATAAAGTTATCATCACAATTCCTTCTAGTTCTTTGCATAGAGTCGCCACCTCTGCTTTTATAGAGGAATGAGCTTCAACAACACGAAGCATCCTTCAAAGGTTAATTTCACTTTTCTTAGGAAACCTTCCTTTCATTATAATAGATTTCTTCAAATAATACATACTAGTGCAAAGATTTCAAAGTCGACACCCACACTTAGTGAGAACTTTTATTCAAGTGTCAATGGAAGTGTGGTAGATCTTCAATAAGAATTTGTAAGGAATAAAAGAAACATATAAAATTCATGAAACATTTATGAATTTTAACTCACTGAAACCAAAGATAGAATTGAAAAGTGAATTTTCTAGCAAAATATAAAACCATTCTCAACCCAATGTATTCCCATAAATTTGTTAATGTCTGGTTACAAATAATATTTCAAGACTTTAATGACTCTTTGATTAGAATAATCTACAACCAAATTTATGAGTGCCTCCTAATAGAGTAAAAAAAAAATTGGTTATTTTTTATGAACCAAACTTGATCTTTACCGCTAGGACTAAGATCACACTCAGCTCCACCACTTCGCACTCTCGGAATACTCAAGACACCTAATGAACAAGATTCCACATATAACAATCCATCTGGACAATCTGCAACAAAGACCGTGAATCCAACCGCAACTCACTATCCAACAAAGCAATTGAAATGCAACCGATCACAGCCTTCTAGGAAACCACATAGATCAAAAACACCATAGATGAAAGATAAGAAAGATAAGAAAGAAAATTAAAACGTAGAGATTTATGTGGAGAAAACCATTTCGGGTAAAAAACACCACCCTCCAAAGTTTGAGCCATTGTATTATTCAGCAACAAAAGGTTACAATACTATTTCAGGCTCTTAGCCTTTTAAGGGATTACATTTTTTTCATTCTGGAAACAATCCTAGTAGAAAACTCTCCCTCTGTACATTTCTTGATCAACCTCTCAAACCAAACAATCTTTGCACTATTGCAATACCCTCAACAATATATAGTATAGATCAACACGAGAGATGGACCATGACATTCAATTCTTGATCAGGAGAGACTTTGGCAACATAACCCTACCTCTCTCTTTTCTCTATTTTAGCCTCATGGCCTCGGCCTTCCAACTAGTCACTCGGCCCTCACTCTATCACTCACCTATATTGAACACAACAATTCACCCGAACATAGTTGTTTTCATTTCCTTGCAAATAGTTTGTCTTCCATGCAGAAACTGTCACAACAAATAGTTCACATTCTTCCCTCTCTGATAGGTCCAAGTCACACCACGTAGGATATTCCTCCAATCGGTCAACAACGTTCACCCTGTGTCACATGTCGGTGAGACACTAACCATGTGTCCCCGATGCCACAAATCCCAACCGTCGATATCGCCAAGAGTCATCACTATTGGTAAGAGGTTACACCGAGTTCAAAAGTAGTCAACGAGACAAACCACATTGGTGAGATGTCATATCGATGACCACCACATGTAGTGCTATTCGACAAGACCATTGCTATTCAGCGAGAGGTCATACTGATGTTCAAAACTCACATCGACATCAACATTCACATCAGCGATACTATCGCTATTTGGTGAGAGTTATAACGAGTTAAGGAGTCATATCGATGTCTAATACACCCATTGGCAAGACTTCCACACTTGCTAAGAGTTCCAATGAACCTTCATGTTACTCTGATCTTTCTTTCACCTTGAGTCACCCTGACGTAGATCATCAGCCAAAGTCACATCGATAATCAACAGGGGAACCAACTCACATCTTATCGGCAAGACAATAGACATTGGAGAAAGGTTTCACCGAAGTCCCAAATCACACTGAAAGCATACTCATCAGCCAGACCATCACTCTCGGAAGAGGGTCACACCAATGACATCCCTTGCCAAAATTCTCACTGACATCTAATAAGAGTATCTTGTCAGCTAGATATCTCCCATCAGTAGGACACATTCCAATAGGAACAAGTCATACTAATTACTACATCGGCTAGACAGACCAAGGGTCACGCCGATATCGGCTAGAATTTCTACCATCGTTGAATCATCATTCTGATTGTCCAAGGTTACACTGAATATTTAGGTTATACCAATCACCAAGACATTCCAAAGGTCATAGCGATAGTTCAGGATCAACTAGCAGATCAACTAGAAATCTCAACAGTCACAGCGACCATGCTTACTTAGAGATTTTAGCCTGTGAGATTGAGGCACATAATTCCAACAATCTCCCACTTGAAAAATATTAGATAGGCACCTCCAAAGCAACCAAAAACTAAGATCACACTAGCTCCACTAGTTCAGACCCTGCAATACTCAAGACACCCAATGAACAAGATTCCACAGATAACAATCCACCGGACAATCTACAACAAAGACCAGGAATCCAACTACAACTCACTATCCAACAAAGCAACTGAAATGCAACTGATCACAGCCTTCCAGGAAACCACATAGATCAAAAAACATGCTCTCATGCTCCATCAAGACTTCTTCACCAACATCCAAGATGTCCACCATTTAGGCAACAATCCCTGTCATCTTCCAATATGCCACCTATGGAAGAAAGAACATGCGAAGGTGAATAAGCACCAGTCCAACAAACACAAGCAAAATATCCCAGTGATATCATCAATAGGATATTGCTACCACTTCACTGTGCTCAAACACTATACATAATTAATATCAAATTCAAAGCCTCAAACATAACACAATAGTGAAGTCATTCTCCAAAAATAAGATAGGAGACACCAGCTAGAACAACAATCAGACTAACTGCTTCCATCCAACTGATAAACCCACGCAACTAAAATAGCACCCACAACTCGTGCTATTCCATCCAATCCCACATACCTAAAAGGTATCAGCATTAGTAAACTCATGCCAAACTATAACCAACTCAATAATAGCAAATACAATCTCCAAGTGCCAACCAGTCGAAGAAGACAAAACACAACAGGAACTCCCACTACCCGAGTAATTCCAAATCTAAAAGATCAAAAATATACCAAGTCTACTAATAATAGCACATAGAAAGAGTAACCATGTAGTACCAAAAATATCCAAAATGATATGCACAACCTACAACAAACTGTTACAAGAAACATTTCTCTCACCACAAGTAATCACAGTTCTCCCAAGTTCTCCACATGCAATCAAAGGAAAAAGGATTAAGAACCTCCATGTCATCACCCATGAACTTGAGTGAAAAAAACATGACCATAAGAAAGTGATCACTATAGCTCCAACCAAACCTCAAACCAATGTAATGTGAAACCAAACATCCAAGAAGTAAACCAAGACCAAAGAGAGAAACTTTGCACATCATATTCCTGTATAACATCCTCCTACAGACACTTCTAACTGCCAACTATTCCAAGAATGATCTCCTTCTCATCCCAAAAGAAAATCCTTAACAACATCCAACCATTCAATCACCAAGATCAAACCAAATTTAAAATCATGTAATCAACATGGATGTAAGCCTCTCAAAGAAAATAAAGCTACTTCATTCCCCATTTCAGGAAATTATCCCATACATCATCTCCTACCAATTCTCATAAGTAAATAACATAACACAAAAGCTCAAGGAGATAAAATAGGTTGTACATCTTCCACCATGAATCCTCCAGAACCATTAAACAACAATTCAAGATCCATATCATGAAAGTGAACATAAAACACATCTAAAAAATATAATAGGCCAAATACCTCTCAGATAAATTGAGGAGTAGACCAAGAGTGGGAATGAGAATACTCCTTCAAGGTATACAATTTATCAGGACTAATCAAGAGTAATCTCCTCATAGGTCTCCATTGAACCTAGGTTCAACCAAGGTGTAGGCTTCTCAGACTTTTTGCTGAAAAACTTCATCAAGAATACCAATCAACAACACTTCTCTCATAAGAGAAAAACAACCTCACCTTATTCTTTATGTATCCATGAGTACTAGCAATCGATCATCTCATGCTAAATTTCAACTGTATTATTGCACTATCACGAAGTATCAAGACAATAATCAAAGAACACAATCCACAAAGAATTACCAGACCACTATCAAAGCTCCAATTATTTGAATTAGGAACTTATCATGACACCATGATCTACATATCCCCTTAGGAGATATCATGCTTCAAGTGACTTCACCATGGATTCAAGTACAATTCATAATGCCAAAACTCTAGTGCACAAACAAGAGTATATCATGACATAAAGAAAATAGACTCAAAACCAACATCACCTATCAAGCACCACCAACACCTCATCCAAAGACTCCAAGAATCCTCCATGGATCCAAGATGTTGCACATCTTCAAATAATGTCCATGCAAATGTGAAAGAACTCTTCTATAGAAACAAGATCTAAAAAATCCCCCTTGAAACATCTACAACACTAAAGAAGACCATTCACCACCATGTGATGAACCCATAGTTACTACTAAAGCTGCCACTGAAACATGATATCTGAGCTCTCCAAGCATCATGACCGCCTACTTCAGGTTCCCATAACTAACTATTCAGGTACTCAACAATATCCATCCTCTCATCTCAAAGCAATCACACCAATGCATTAGTGACCACATACAAGGCAAGCTAACAAGTCTGCACCAGTAATGAATCAACCTCGTGGATAAAGACAGTCCACATCCAAGTTATCTCACTGCAACCAATGGGTATCTAATCAACCAACCACATAACTCGTAGATCACAAACATCGAACATGCAAACCTATCATCGCATTGGAAACTACAAAACTAAGATTTCAAAGAGAATAACCATGTCGACAACATGACTCAAACACCAAATCACGCCAAACCTAATTTTCCCAACACATCCACAATGAGCACCATAATCAAGGAACCCACAAGCACCACCACAAGAATTCTAATTGAAAATTCATGTACCAAAACTCCCATGCAGAGAAGAAACCACACCTCCTCAAACCATGCACAAAGCATGCATGCAGAACTACAATTATCTCATCCAACAACACCCCAAAAGATGAGGTCTAGAAAATAGCTTAATAACAACTCCACATAACCAAAGGTTTTTCTTAACTGTGTAAAACATGTACATGCATCTGAGATAGAGATAATCTATTTTAGAAGCTTGCAAATCAACTAATGATTAACTCCATAGCCTTTATTTATTCAAGGTTAATAGGAAACAGTGCCTTCTAACACTAGGAAACACCACTTGGCATAAGCACACTCTTCCATGGCTGAGAAACAACCTACGCTTCTCCATATCATCAAGGAGCCTTTGACATAGACACCCAATATGAAAGCCTTACTACTACACAGCCACGAAGTAAGAAAATCCACCTCATACACCAAGGTTATACCGCTACTAACTAGGAGACACAAATCACAACAAACCAACATGATCAACTCCCTTTTCTCCATCTTCACCATCCTTCAAGCTACATGCTATCTCTGAATATCACAAGACTTCCACTAGCCAAAGGATCAATAGAACAAACAATTCCTCTAGATTTCCTCTAGCCTAACAAACTAAGAAATCTTCATAGGAGAAATATGCAGAACCAACAACCAAAAGATGGCTCTGATACCACTTGTAAGAGAAATTTTGGGCATCTCAGAGAAACCTACAAGAATAGTAGTGCTTTTGGTAACTTTAATTCCAATTAGATTGCCTCAAAGACACATACAACTATGTCCTAAGGCAGAAACAAACATAGTTCATATCCCACATTAATCCTTCTAAGAGAGGCACATGTAAATTCAACAACAAGAATAACAGTTTCTAGAAATAGAACCAACACAAATGAAAGATAAGACAAAAAATTAAAACACACAGATTTACGTGGGGAAACCCCTTTCGGGTAAAAAACCCCACCCTCCAAAGTTTGAGCCATTGTATTATTCAGCAACAAAAGGTTACAATACTATTTCAAGCTCTTAGCCTTTTCAGAGATTACATGTTCATTCTGGAAACAATCCTAGTAGGAAACTCTCCCTTTGTACATTTCCTGATCAACCTCTCAAACCAAACAATCTTCGCACTGTTGCAATACCCTCAACAATATACAGTACATATCAACACAAGAGATGGACCATGGCATTCGATTGTTGATTAGGAGAGATTTTGGCAACATAAACCTGCCTCTCTCTTTTCTCTGTTTTGGCCTCATGGCCTCGGCCTTCCAGCCAGCCACTCGGCCCTCACTCTATCACTCACCTATATCGAACACAACAATTCACCAAAACATAGTTTTTTTCATTTCCTCACAAACAGTTCATCTTCCATGCAGAAACGGTCACAACAAATGGTTCACATTCTTCCCTCTCTAATAGGTCCAAGTCACACCACATAGGAGAGTCTTCCAATTGGTCAACAACATTCACCCTGTGTCGCATGTTAGTGAGACACTAATCATGTCTCCCTGATGCCACAAAGCCCAACTGTCGATATCGCCAAGAGTCATCACTATCGGCAAGAGGTTACAACAAGTTCAAAAAGTAGTCGGTGAGACAAACCACATCGCTGAGACGTCATACCGTCGACCACCACATGTAGCGCTAGTCGACAAGACCATCGCTATTTGGCGAGAGGTCATACCGATGTTCAAAACTCACATTGAAATCAGCATTCCCATCAGTGAGACTATTGCTATTCAGTGAGAGTCATAACGAATTAAGGAGTCATATCGATGTCTAATACACCCATTGGCGAGACTTCCATATTCGCTAAGAGTTCCAACAAGCCTTCATGTTACTCAAATCTGTCTTTCGACTTGAGTCACCCCAATGTAGATCATCGGCTAGAGTCACATTGAAAATCAACGGGGGCACCAACTCACATCTTATTGGCAAGACAATATACATCGGAGAAAGGTTTCACCGAAGTCCCACCTCACACCGAAAGCAGACTCGTCAGCTAGACCAACACTCTCGGCAGAGGGTCAAACCAATGACATCCCTCGCCAAGAGTCTCCTTGACATCCAATAAGAGTATCTTGTTGGCCAGACATCTTCCATCGCCATGACACAATCCAATAGGATCAAGTCATATCGATTACTGCATTGGCCAAAAAGATGAAGGGTCACGCCAATATCGGTTAGACTTTCTACCATCACTGAAACATCATTCCAACTGTCCAAGGTTACACCAAAGATTAAGGTTATACTGATCGCCAAGACATTCTAGAGGTCACAACAATAGTTCAAGATCAACTAGCAGATTGGCCAGACATCTCAACAGTCACAGCGACCATGCTTACTCAGAGGTTTCAGCCTGTGAGATTGAGGCACACAATTCCAACAATCAACACCAAAGAAAAAAAACCATATATATGTTGAAGAGGACGAGTTTGTTGTAGTGGCAATGGTGTCATAAAAAAAAAAATAGGGCTAGGATGCTACTCTAATTCGTCAGCATCAAAGTATGCCTACCCGCTCCATGTTTGCATTGAAACTGGAGGAGCTACCATGCCTCCCTCATCAAAATCCTCATATGGTGCTAAAGAAAGAAAAAAATGGCTATATTCTAGGTAAGTATCTCCTCCATCACCCAAAGGGTTGTCTGAAACCTCCATGGGAGAGTTGTGCTTCCCAAGATAAGCTTTATGATACTTATTCTTCTTCTTTGATTTCTTCTTAGGCTCAATTGGTTCCTTCCTTTTAAAATTGACCAAGTCTTTTGAAACAACTTGGCTCCTCAAATTTTAGATGCTTTGGACACCATCATTTTTATTTTTACCACACGCACTCCTCTTTTCCTTTGGTGTTGTAGAAGCTTCAGGTACTTCTTGTTCAGCTATAGATATGTCCTCTTGAAATTGAAACACACTGAGCCTCCCGGACCTCCTAATTTTTTTGACAGACACAACTAACTTACCCATTCTCACAAGACATAGGGTAAGTACTAGAAAATATTTAATTATGAGAAGATTCGTCGGCCTAAGCTCTTGAATTGAATTTGGATAATAGAAAACCCTCAAACATAGATAATTTCAACTAGCCCCAGTGACAATTATAGACAATCAAAACTCTCACTATCCCACAAATATGAAACTCTTAAACCAACTAATGCATGACTCAAATAGAGCTCATATGAAAATCAACTTACTTAGGATAAAAACTTCCATACCTCTACAATTGAAAGCCTAAAAATTGCATACTTTCTCTTTGGCTCACACTTCTCAATTATTGAAGATTGCGAATGGTGAGATAAATCGATAGGAAATCCACATTAAGTAGAAAATTAGGAGTATGTGGCCATTAATGATTGAGGAGAGCTTCACTTGAGTGACCTGACAACTTAGCCAATAAACTTTGAATTTAGGTCATCAATCATTTTGGATTTAAAACACCATCAATGGTGATCTTCAAGCATTGTTTTTGGCTTTTACAACTTGTGCTTTAAAAATGGTGATACCACCTCAAAAATTCACCATATTTACCCTAAATTTTAGTCATCTTTAATCTAGAAATACTCATGTATCACCATCCTTTCCTGTACCTTTCACTTACATCAGTGAAGTACAAAGATCCAACATTGAAGACAATATTCCCTAAAACATTCCATCATCTGTCGCAAATCTTCCTTCGCTTTCCAAAATTCAATTAGTGACGAGAGTACTAGCACGATGAAATCTTGACGATTGAATCACTACTTATCTTTGGAAATCTCCACCTTACATCACATGTCATTGATACATTTTTCAAATTCTAAACTGCATGAGCAATGGAACTAGATCAAGCTACATGCATCTTCCTTTCAAAATTAATGGAACAAAATATATCACTCATCCACCCCTTTCAAAACAATGAAGACTCATTAAGATTAGGGACCTTATTTCTCATTGCCAATTTGAACAAGACAAGAGCACAACTATTCATGATGAGTGATGAAAAGAAATACAAAGAGCCTTAAGGTCATCGTTCATCACCACTTCAACACTCAAAACTCAAGATCATTTAGTGATAGTTGAAACCTCCCATGGTACAAAGAGAAACTCAAGTATCTCACATCACTGATATGAATCAAATGTTCTCAAAGACATCTCCAATGAGTGATGGATAAAAGCGATGGAAGAGACTTAAGTGAAATAATTTGTGTGTGCTTATAAGTTGTACTGAGGAAGGGTACAACTTAGGAAATAATATAAAAAGGCCATAAAGGACTTAAAACATGTTATTTCAAAGGATGTAAAGGACAAATAAGGTCAATTGATCAAACTTATAAAATGAAATAAAATTATTTCTCACCTAGACTCAAAGGGGTCGGTAACTTCATAGGCTTCAATGGCTCAGGATATTTTAATATGATCGAGGATGGTCAATAGAAGGTCAATGAAAAATTAGAGCTTTGAAAAGGGCTAAGACTTAATGGGTTTTATGATAGATCTTGACAACAAAATACCAAGGCAATAATAGTGGGAAAAACCCTAAGTCTAGACACGTGAAATTGGCTGAATTTTACATATTTTTTTAAGAAATGGAACCAAAAATTTTTAGGGGTTCCATCACTCTCCTCTAGTACTTAATATCTTTTTCTCTCAACATCAAACATTAGGAAGACCCTATAGGTTGGAAAAATAATGCTCTGATACCTCTGTAATGTTCCTAACATAGAATTTTATCAAAGACTAATTTGTAGATTGTATTCAACATACATCAATATATGAACACAAAGATGATACTCCAATATATTCATAAAATTTAGAATCATATTCACATCTATGATATATCAATTTCAACTAACAATAGTGATCTAGGAAGATATAAAAAATGGACGCTGATCAAATATAGTATTATTAACTTTCTTAGAGAATCCTTGAAGCCCAAATGCAATACCTAATTGAGAATAATCTCAAGAATCAAAGGGGTTTTTTCCTCTAATCCTAGGGAACACTAGGTTTTAATCCAATGAAAATAAACTCCTATGTTTTTTCATCCACAAAAGGAAATAGAACACAAGTGTCCCCAAAAGTACAAGAGAATGACATAATAATTTGATACCCTTACAAAAATTGATTTCCTAAATTTATATGCTAACAATTCTCCCTAAGGAATAGGTTGACCTTGAGCCAAAATGGTGTAAGGAAGCAAAGGTATAAGAAAAAATTTCTACACTAATCTTGAGGGGAGGATAATGCAAAAATTTTATAGACCTTTAACAGTTACAAGAACTTAAACAAAAATAAACATAAATATCATGCATACCACAACACAGTGATTTACATGGGGAAAAACCTTTTGAGATAAAAACCCCACACTCCAAAATCCACCCAATACATTATTTCTAAATCACAAAGATCAAAATATACTTGCAGAGCAAGCTTCTCACAAGAGTATGACCAACTAGAGATTCAAAGGAAACACAACTGCTATTAGACTCTTGGAATACATCACAATACACAACCATAATACAATGCCCTCATAAAATAGGATTTCCTTCTAGGGAAAGTCAAGCTAATAAAATATCGATCAATAGACCTAAGACCTAATGATGAATGATCCTACACCCCACATCATTGTTGAATGAATAGTACCTTATGTATCAACAATAACTTATATAATTTCAAGGTTGAGAGACATTTTCCCAAAAAATGGAACCAAAGCCCAAAATTTGAATTTCTACCAAACCCAACAATTGGAACCAAAGCCCAAAATTTGAATTTATACCACGCCCAACAAATGGAACCAAAGCCCAAAATTTTAATTTCTACCATGCTATATTAGGTAGGCCTTAAGACCAATGTAGGTTCCTTTACGATTAGCACGCCACCCTATGGACCCATACATGTGATTTCCTTGCCCTTTCCTACTTCTTGAAACTTTTTCATTGCTACTGCATAATCCTTGAAATCAAGAAAATAGGTGTTCCACCTTTTTGGGAGGTGGAACACAAACTAGGGTTTAGGGACCTAGACCAATTTTCTTCAAGTTTAATTTAAGGAAACCCTAGAGATCTCAATCCAAGGATAAAATAACTAAAAGAGATCTACAATAAGGTGTTCTAAGGTGTGATTAAAGACTAATAATGGGGGTTCACCACCAAGAAAAGGATTGGAAAGACAAGAAATGTCCAAGTAACATGCAAAAACCTAACTAAATGACCTAGGAAATGAAAGTAAAATACAAAATAACAAACTAAGAATGAGCAAAGGGGTACCTGGAAGAAAGATGTGACCAAAACAAGCTTCGAAACCCTGAAATCCTTCTATTTGGTGCCCACTGGGACTCATATGCCAGACTAGGTGATTTAGTCCTAGTATAGGGTTTTTGTGCCAAATCTAAAATCTCACAAGGATAGATCTAAATCTCCTGAAATCTAGAAAATGGAAGTACTAGAACTCATATGCCACAATTGGAAATTTAGTCCTAGTATTAGGGTTTGGCCAAAATTTTGGTATTCTTTGAGGATCTCCTATAGCTTCCTTCCTACCAAATCTCTAAATCTGGAACCCTGAATTCTGGCTTGTAGGTGACTTTTCATGATCTTGCAAATGAGGAAACAACTCTGACAACTTTCTTCAATATTGTAGCTTATTCTTCAAAGATCCTTCAAGCTTGAAGACACCTAGATTTTCAATCACACATGTAGAGAAAAAAAACTTGTTGATTGTTAGGGAATAGGGGTTTTCCTAGGTCAAATCCCATTTAGGTAATTAAACCTTAACATGAATATAAAACATGAAACATGAACAATTATACCTTGAATGATGTCTTGAGATGTAAATCATCAATCTAACATGAAGTGGTTGTGTAGAATGTAGATCTTGATCTTGGATTAGATGTATAGCAATGCTTAATCTTGGATCTTGAATGCTACATCACAACACTAGCTCAACAACATGCTTGATGCTTTATTACTTGGACATGATGAAGGATCTTGAATTGCTGCAACAAATGATGAAGAAATCTACCCTTGAATGCCTTAGAAATGCTCTTGTAAACTCTCTTGATGATCTTGTGAAGTTTCAGGATGCATGAATCTTGATTTCTAGGTTGATATTATGATTGATTGGGTGAAATAATGATTTGAAACCTTGTTTATATAGGCATTCCATCTAACTTGCCATTTATTAGATCCCAAATGCCAACATTCATGAAATTTGAATTCAAACCCTGTTTTCCTACTCAAAACCCTAAAAAGGGGCCAAATTGGACTCATACACTACTTGTGGCATATAGGTCCCATCTAGGTGGGACTCATATGCCCAAGGTGGCATATGGGTCCCACTAGGCCTTTTTAGATAGAGGAAATATTGAGGACTTAAGATATTAAGTATTTTTGTTGATTATTTCAGGATGTTAGCTAAAATAAGCCTTAGGATGTATAATAAAGGGTCTTAAGGGCCTATTAATTATGATATGAAGGTCACAAATGTAAGAGGTCCCAAAAAATAGTGTGAAGGTGTAAATAAATACTCTTTAAAACACTAAATTAAGGAAAAATTAGGTCTATTTAGCTTAAACAAGACCTAAACCTAACGTGAAAGTGTAAAACACATTAAAAAACTAGATCAAGGTGACATTAGGTCCATTTTAATGTTAATCATTCTAAAATTAAGTGTGAAAATGTAAAGGATGACATTTCTCTACACTACATTTATCCCCCAGTTTAGTGAGAGGAGGAAATTGCTTCAAACTCACACTAAATTAGACATTCATGAGGAGTCCAAGTGTACCAATGTGGATGGTCTAAGATGACAAGCCCCCAAGATCCAAGATCTTATGTCAAAGCAACATAAGCAAAAATGGACACACACAAGTTGTACGATATGCAACGTCAAGATACACAAACATACAATGTCAAAGACATAAAGATGAAAGAAAAAAAGAAAGAAAGAATGGATCAAGATTTGACCATTTGTCCCACACATTGTGGATTAGATCTAATATTGTTTGTTTAAAATGTATACTCACTATGAGGCAACAAAATTTAGGCTATTCACTGGGTGAGTATCTAGAAATGGTGGCTTACAAGTGGTACATGATGTCCACCATGCAAACCAAATGCACACTCACAAGGCCTAGTGGAACCTCAAGTTTTCCACTAGACGAGCCCCAAACAAGACACAAACACATGTGGTTGGTATGTTCTCACATAGACAAGCAAGTGGCTAGGGGAAAGTTAGGTATAATTTTGTCTCCCATACATACAACCATACAAAATCTATACCTCCTAATAACTTTGATAAGGAACCACACCACAATGAACTTCAAACTCCATGAAGCAAGAAAAGATTTGTATGTTTGAACCTCATGAACAAAAAATATGGCTCCAAAGGCAAGAAAAGTGTGTTATGCAAGGTGGCCATATAAAAGATGTTGTAAATACAAAATAGTGTAAGGTGCATTCAAAGGGATTTTTCTTAGTTCATGTGAGGTCTCTTCTTAGGGAACATTGTGCCTAATGTCTCCAAGAGAGGACAAGTCAAAGAAATATTACTCTCTCAAGGGAGATCAAACCCAATGACACCACCAAGAAAAGAATACATCGCAAGAAGAAATAAAGTAACACAGTGAAAAATGAGTGTCGATGTATGCCCCCACTTTAAAGAGGTTTCTAACATCATTGATGTGAGTAATTGATTTAAAGTAGAATAAGATATGAGAGGTTATTCAAAAATCCCTATTCCAAGTCATATGTTTCCAAATACTACATCATGAAAAGGGGTTGCATAACTCAGTACGTCACATGTGAGCCAACTTAAGGCATGTCATCCACATCCCAAGATTGCTCCTATATATATACGGAAGGTAGTTAATTAGCTTAAATAGAAAAAAACAAATGGCATACAAGGAAAAGGCTACCTAACTCCTTGCCCCTAGTTAGTGCAAGACAAGGAAGAGCTGAGGTGATTGATGATAGATTTGAAAGTCAATATCAATTAGAGAGTATAGGTGCTTCAACACAAGGAAGAGAACCACTATCCTTAAGATGTTTAATTTTTCTACTTAAAGTCTTGCATTCATTAGTAGAGTGACCATGAACTCTATGATATGCACAAAATGAACTCTTGTAGTAGAATTTATTTCATGTCCTTGGAGGGAGAGATATCAAACAATCTTGGAGGAGTCTCAACAAGATGCACTCTTGATAAATATTAGAGGATATTCCCTTATTTTGTGACTAAGATATCTCTTTTTTAGCACAAGATGTCATACTTACAAAAGAATTTTTAGATTGTAAGATTTTGTTCTCTCCTTTATAGGAGGGTGTAAAATATATCAAATTTGAATCATTAGTGTTTTGCATGATGACATTGATATTAAGCAAATACTTCTTTGTTTCTTTCATTTCATTCAAGGATAACAATCAAGACCACTAGTATCTATCAATTCAAGATGCGCTATTGTTAAAGTTGGCTTAGAACAATCTTTTGCAATAGTGTTGACATTAAGTGAAGGCTTGTTTGTTTCTTTCAAGGGAAAATAACCAAGACCACTAGTATTTTCTTGTGTGTGAGGTTGTATAGGGACACATATACCTTTTTCTCTAGAACCACACCTGTTTCCACTATAACCAAGTTGTTTCATAAATTCAATAACCTCTTCCATAAAGGTTTTTCATTTGTTTCAGATTTAGTGGTTTCTCATAATTAATTTCATCAAAGTTTGTTGTGTAATTTGTTGTCTTTTGTTCTAAAGTGTTTGAGGTGGATGATTTCAAAGGGTCTTCCAAATTTTGTGTTGACATTACTTCTTTTTCTTTTTCATGCTTCTTTATTATGATTTTTGGTTTCCTATCAAAGATAGGTGCGAAATAAAAGAAACCCCAGTCATATTTGAATAACTTCATGACTTCCTCAATATATTTTTCTTTGTCTTTCTATTGCATGGATTCTACTTGTGTAGTCGGTGTCAATTCTTTCAAAGGATTTTCCTTATCTTTGTCAATGTTCAAACAACTATTTGGTTGAAGGTCAACATCAATTGTATATATTTTTTTGTTGTAGACATACCTCATTTTACAATAAAGGGTAGAAGGCATCTCATTCATTGCATGAATCCATGGTCTTCCTAGAAGAATATTATATGAAATATCTTGAGGCATTACATGGATCGGTGTTTCTAATGTGGCTTTTCTAGCTGTAATAGGCAAAGTGATCACACCAAGCAGATGTTTTCCTACATTGTCAAATCATCGAATAGATTAAGAATCAAGTTGAATTTTGATTTATCCACACCAAGTCTATCCAAAAGGGTCACACTACACATATTAAGGGTGGAGCCATTGTCAACAAGGGTTCTTTTTATTCCCCACCCATCATAGGTAGCTATTATCATGAATGTGTCATTTTGTTTTTGAACTTCCAAAGGAGGGCGATCACTTTGGTGGAAAAAAATTTCAACATTTATTCCTTGAATCATGATGGCTATGTCATTTGGTTGCGCATTAGAAGGAATATGAACTTGTTGTAAAGCATTTTTAATCATGTTATGATAAAGAGGGGAGGCTTGAATAAGGTCTGATAAGGATATCTTAGCAAGAGTGTTCTTAAGTTGTTCAACAAGATCATACTCCTTTCCACTTTGTGAAGGAAAATGAGGAGGACCAGGTAAGATAGGGTTAGGCAGTGGGGGGAATGTTGAAGGTGTTTTTCTTGGTTGTACATTGTTTCAGATTGTTTCTAGTGTTATATCTATGAGCAATGGTATTGTAACTTGGTTGTTGTGACATATTATTTTTAGGTGGGTAAAGGATAAGTTTGGGTTTATTTTGAGTTGGAGGTTTTTGTTAGGGTGGGTAAATAATTAGAGGATTTTTAGGATGTCCCACAGGGTATGTAGGAGGTCCATTAATCAAGTGGGATTTAATGGACACTTGTGCATTCATAACCTCAATGGTTTTAGTTTGACATCTTTCTAATGAAGGGGTTTCTAGTGTCATACTTTCACCATCATCTAAGGAAGTCACATCACTATTGTTGTCATTTTATTGCACCATGATATCCTCCCTAGGAGGAGAGTTTTTAGGAGAACTACAAAGTAGATGTTAATGACATTAACAAGTTGGTTCTTCTAAAATAACTTCATCACAAGTAGGGGAATTATCAATGGTTTGATTGTCTTGTTTAATAGTAATGTTTTCCTTGGGGGAAGAGAGGCAACTAAGATTTTCTAACATCCAAGTATCTTCTTCACAACTAGGAGAGATACTAGGAGAAGGACATATGCAATTGTCATGATTGTCCATGATTTCATTCTTGTTTTCTAAGGGCTCGTTATCTTGTGCCCTAATATCTACCCTAGTAGGAGAGATTTTAGGGGAGTAACAAACAAGATTTTCATCACATTCCATGGTTATATTTTGTAAAGTATCTTCATCACAAATAGGGAAGGCATTGAGAGAAAGAGAATCATGTTTGTCAGTAATTGTATATTTTTGTTCAAATGAATTTCTCCAAATGGTAGGAGCATTAGAAAAGGGAGAAACAAGGTTTTCATTACTTTCAAGTGTATCTTCTAACACTAAACTATATTCTTCATGACTAGGAAGGATATTAGGAGAAGAACCAATGTGATTTTCATGGTTATCTATAATGACATCCTTATGTCCTATAATGTCTTCCCACATGGGAGAGGTAGGATTTTCATAGCTCTCAATCATTAGATATCTTAACACCAACGTGTCCTCACAAATGTAATTTTCATGGTCATTTGTGATTGTATCCTTTTCACCAAAGAGTTCTCACAAGTAGGGGAGGTGTTGGGAGAGGAATGTAAACTAAGTAAAGTAGTGATGGTGATTTCATCTTCTTGTGTCATAATATCTTCCCAAGGGGAGGAGGAGAAGACAAGTAATATTTTTACAATTCTCCATGATTGCATATTATTTCACCAAGATACCTTCATCACTAATAGGAGAGGCATCAAGAGAAGAACAACTATGGTCATAATGATTTTCTATACTTGTATCTTCTTCTATCACATAATTCCCACAAATAGGAGAGATAGGAGGGGGTGTAGATTTAAGGAAAGCATCAAAATTTTCACTTTCTTGCTCTAAGAGACTCTCATAACTAGGAAATGTATTGAATGAATGAGTAACATACTTATTGACTAAATTTTTCTTTGCAAACTTGGAAAAGACAAATACTAACATTTGTGAAAAGTAATCTATATGAACTCAAAATGGAAAGAGACTTAAAATGCAATGCAATGACCTAGAATGTAGTACCCCTCCATTTTGCTTATGTTTTCTGTTAGCATGTATTCACTTTGATAGAACCTAGTACTTTGTTTTGATGTATCGATCACTGACTTTAGAGTGATGGTGGATTTATTTTTTGATGTGATGATACATTATATGGCGGTAATTATTTTTGACATGCTTTATGTTAGCATAGATTGGCTTTGTGATGTTACCATTACATACATGCCTTGCAGCAGACATCTGTTGTTTCTGTCACCGATGATGCACAGGAGAATGGAGCGTAATTTCACCGCCAAGTGGTATGCCCCATTATTTTGTTATTTTCTCTCACTGCGGTGTTTGAATCATGGACATATATATACATGTTATCTGTCTGATCATGCACTGGGAGGCTACGACACCCAGACTCCACCCAGTTTCACAGGACTGAGCTGTCTAGACTCAACAGCACAATGACAAGAGGCAATAAAGAGGCTCTTCCTGGTTCAGTCTCAAACCTAACATGTCATCGGCTTTCAGGGCTTAGTATTTTGGTTGTTTCTGGCCCATGGCTTGGATTTCATTTGCTGCTTGTGCCGTTTAATTTTGTGAATTTTGTGAATTTAATGGCAGATTAATGTTCTTTCAATTTAATGCTTATTTATGCCTATTGGCATGGTGTGATGGTTTATAGTGGCATTGTTGTTCCACACCAAGGTTCAAACCCCACAAAGTGGTATTATGAATGGTTAACTGCTCATAGCTCCAGTCAAAAAGTGCTTTACCCCTTGAATAAAAAAAAAATTTAATGCCATTTAAAATAATTTTAAATTACTGGTAAATAATTGCTTCCATATTTCATTTAATTAATTATTTTAGCTTCATTGCAAAATGATTTAGTCATTAGACAAAATTATTTTATTAAATAAATTAATTAATTAATTAAAATTACTTTTATTGTGAAAATAGATTAAATATAAATTAAATGCCTTGTGGGAATGGAATTTTATATATGTGTTGAAATAAAATTAGTTTTTGAATTCTTTAATTCTTTAAATAAAATAAATTCTTGTTAATAGTGGGAGGAAAAGAATCTGTGAGTTGGTTAGAAGATATTTTTCTTCTTTTCCATGTGTGTTAGTTAAATTTATTGCAATTTCTTATTGAGGATTCTCTTGGAGAAGATATTATGAGATTTGGGGAAAACAAGAAAACACTTCACGGGAAATGAAAAAAGAACAAAGAACTATTGGAAAAAGATTGTGATTTTGTTTTGATTTAAATTTTTGGAAGAGTTTCTTAGATAGATTTTAGTTCAGTAATTGCATTCTTCTGTGAGGTGGTGAATTGAAAAGAGCTTTGGAAGTTGCACGCAGTAGGAAAAGCTTCTCTTCAACAGATAAATTTTTCAAGCTACAGGAATACAGGTTTTTTTCTCTATTTATTTAATTTACTTTCTTTTGAAAAGATTTCCTGTGTAAGAATCAGTTTTGAGCAAGTTTTGTTAAAATTGGGAATTTAAAAGATTTCTTGAGGAAATTATTGTGTTTGTGACTTATGTACTTCTCAGTGATTTTGGTAAGAAAATAATTTCGTAGAAATTTGTTACTTCTCTGTGATAATTTCAAAACAAAGATTTATAGTAAAACCAGAGAGCAACACAGAAGATTATATTCAAAACAAAATAGGAGAGATCTCTGTAGATGGGAAAAATAAACTTATTGACTAGATTGAGGAAATGGAAACCTTTGTTACAGATTTTGTTAAATACTTCCTGTAGAAAACATTTTGAGTAATTAAAATTGAGAAGGAAATTTTCTATTATAGAAAATAAAAGAATCACATCTATGATTGAATTGGAATTTTATGAGAAAAATTGTGTTTATTGACAAATTTCTCAATTTTCTGTAGAAAATCTCGATGAAAGAAATTACCTGATTCCAATAATTTATTTATTGTGTAAATTGTGTATATAATTATATATATGTGTGTGTGTGTGTGTGTATAAATTTTATATATACATATATACATATAAAATATATACATATGAATTATATTTTGAAACTGATCTTGAAATTTAATCTCCAAAAGACGACGAAATCTATACGCGGATATTTGAAAATCGCAAAAAATTTAATAATGGAAATTTTTATTTTCTTTAAAAAAAAAAAAATGTGTTAAGGGGAGATGCAGGGTTGATCCCCCATAGCCATCCCCTCAGGGCACTGTGAGGGTGAAAATCACACAAAGTCATAAAAGTGTCAAAGATCACTTACACAAATGCCTCCCATGGAGGGTTTTCTGTCATGAAAAGGCACAGCCTTCTCTTTATTATATTTAATTTTTTTTTTGAATTTTTTTGTTAGTTTCTAATTTAAAATACTATATATATATTAGAAATATAATATATGTTATATTTAATATATGTTATATTTATAATATATATAAATATATGTTGATTATTTTTATAAATTTGTAATTATGTAATTATAATGAAATAAGTTATTCAAATATATTGAATTGAATGGGTATTAAAATTGAATGCATAAATTAGTGTTGTTTAATGCAAGAAAATTATGAGTAGACATTTTATGATGAAATATATATATATAAATATATATAGAGAGAGAAATCGAAAAGTTTATAATAATGCATGAACGTAGAGTTGGAGATAATCGTTAGATTTAACTTTCATGTGGAATAAAAATTAGTTATCTTTTAGTTGAATTAAAAATCATACTTCAAGATATGGATTGATTGGATTTAATAAATCTTAAAATTAGATTTCCTTATTATATTTGAATTACTTTAAGTTGCTCTAAATTATTTTTGGGAAAATTGGGGTTATATGTGATTTCAAGTCTTCCAGATGTAATTTTTAAATGAGAGTTAATTTTTATAATGGTTTCATATTCTGGATAAACTAGGGTAGTGCACATGGTTTTGCATGGTGTTTAGACACTTGGTTTTATGAACAAGATTTGATGTCCGTTATGATATGTTTGGTATTATAAGTTGTTTTTTTGTGCACTTTGTCTACCTTAGTTAGTGGACTTAGATTCCTTATGTTATTTCTAGGGGAGTGGCTCTTTGTGAGGGCTAGCACACAAAGTGGTGCCTGGGTAACTCATGTAGAGTTAGTAAGTCAGTGAAAACTAAATCAACACATTGGGTATTCTAAAATATTTAACTGGATTAA
>VDFB02363940.1:0-30180 GCA_007258455.2 Sequoia sempervirens | reverse complement strand
ATCAACCTCACTAATATTATTTATGATATAGTCATACTTAGTAATAGTATAGTTTACACCATCACCAGATTCAAGAGCCTTTCCTTTATCCTTTTCATGCTTAGGGAAAGGGTTTTTAAACACCTTGCGATCAGAGTTACCAAAAAGAGTGTGTTTGTCAACTGTTATCTTACTGTCATCAATAAGGTCTTGTATCAAATGTCAAAGTTTATTGCAACTATTAGTCTTATGTCCTCTATGTCTATGGTAGTCGCAAAAGTGATCCTCATTCCACCATGGGGGTTTGACTTGTGGATTATATTCTTTCATCTCAAGTAGCATTATAAGATTATTATCAAGGAGTTATTTTAATGTGGATTCAAGCGATTGTCCAAATGGCGTGAATTTTTTTAGGGAAACTTCTTTGTTTTTCTTTTCCTTTATCTGAAGATGAACCTTTAAGGTTGTAGATTGATGATGTTTTAGTTGTTTTCAAATCAAAAACTCCATCATTGAATACATTCTTGTTCTTAACCCAAAAATGTATCTTGTTGCTTGAGCCTAATTTTTTAACTTTGTCATTATTAAGTTTAATAGTTCCATCATCGATGAGAGTTTATTTGAATCGAAATCCCATTTCTATGACTTCATCAAATGAATCCAAGAATTTGAGGAGAAGTTCCTTTCTAATTTCCTTGTTCAAATTTTGACAAAAGAGGTCAACCAATTCTTTGTCTGGAATGGTATGAGGTAATCGTTTTGTTAAATATCTCCATCTTTGTAAAAATGACACAAAAGATTCCCCTTGTTTTTGTTTGGTGTTAAAAAGGTTTGTCATGGTCACTTTAAGTTCACAGTTGAAACTATAATTGGAGACAAATTTATTAGCCAGTTCTTGAAAATATTTGATGGTTGGGGTAATCATGAAAATCATCCATAGCTTCTCCTCCTAGACTGTGAGGGAATAATCTCATAAGGTATGTCTCATCAACTGCAAATTCCAAGGTAGTAGCACAAAATTCTCTTAAGTGGTATTTAGGATCTCCTTTTCCCTTATATTTATCAAGTCTCAGTATGTCCTAGTGACTAGGAAAAGGTGGCATTGGTATGCTCAGACCGAAAGGATAAGGACATATATCTTCAATGGAGAACTTGTGGGATGATGTTTTACTGTTCTTGAGAGTATCCAATTCTTGTCTCAGTTCTCTAAGCTCATCCAAAATAGGATTGTTTGTAGGTGCGGGTTTTGAAATCTTTGAAGATATCTTGTAACCAGGTTGTAAATAAAAGGGTCTATGATCTTTAATTATATCCTCATTGTTTGTTTTTGTACGCTTAGGTTCACTAGATTCATGTTTGTCATTCATCATGAGTAAGGATATGTCAAATTAGGAGGTAGTTTGATTCCATCATCAACAAGGGCCTTGAAGTATTGTTGTGGATTATGCTTGATTAACTCTATAAGTAGTTTAGTGAATCTATGATCATTAAGTGCTTCACTTATATGGGATTAGGTTATATCTTCATTATCAGTTTCTTTTTTTTCACTAGTTGCAACACTAATGTGATCTTCCCCATCAAATTCTTTTCCCCAAGGGTTCCCCTCTTCTTGAAACATTTTTACTCTTGTTCTAGGGGTCGGGAAATTGTTTTGATCTCCAACCCAGGACAAGATAATGTATGAGACCTAAGATTAGGATATCACTCTAAGATGAGATATGAGAATGGTATGGTATGATAATCTTGATATGATAAGAATGCAAGAGCTCAAGGCAACTCTAGGTCTGAAGCTATTTATGAGGAAAAGCTTTACCTATGCTATGATGGATAGACACAAGGATAATTGATCAAGAGAGGGTATGTAGGAGATGATGAACTCCAAAAAGATTTCCATACTCAAGGATAATGGTAGTTCCATAATTCAAGGATGATAAACCTCAAGTGATATAAACGACACAGCCAAAGGTTTGATTTCAAGACTTAGGAAAAGTAACCTAAGTACAAGCCAAAGGTTTGTTTGACTAATGATGGATATGCAAGGGTGGAGGATATGCAAGGACTAGGCGAAATGCAAGGATTAAAAGATTAGAATTGAAGGATGATTCCCCCAAGAGATTTGAATGATAGGTTCATTTTGGATGTTTTTGATGTTTGACTTTTTGGGGTTTGCAAGGTTGAGTTGTTTTAGATTCCTAGGTGTGATGTTTGGTTGAGATTTATTTTGAACATACACACAAAACACAATATAAATAATTCTTTTGAATTTGATCTTGATGTGAAATGGCAAACACTTTGAAAACACTTCACACAACCTAGGATAGGAAGAGATACTACCTACTAGATCCCCACTTGGATTTCTCTAGCCACTTAAACAAGGCAGACAACTAGAGACTTGGTGACACTGGCTCCCTCATGACATACACTTCGGGCACCAAGTCTCATCCCCCCAAAGAGGAATTTCTGCCTCTACACTTGAATAGTGAAGACGGACAACTTTAGGAACGATCGTCTTAAGTGTTAGAGTAAAGGGGTTTTTAAGCAATCTTTTCAAAATAATGGCTCTTGTAGTTTGTGTTTCTGTGGAAGTACTATGCACGAGGCAAGATTGGCTCACCAAGAGGCCTCCCTAGTCCCTTCCTACAAAGGATTTTAATGCCACTGTGGACACTATGATCAAGGAAAATTCTAAATTGTTAAAGGGGTTAGCACAATAACATTAAAATTCCTATGAAATAACAAAGCACAAAGGAAGTGATGTGAAGACAAAAGGGATAATGTTACCCTAAGTCTCCACCTTCCATGATTGATCTTTGTTACACCTCCTAGCTTGCAGTAAATAAAATGCCCTCAGATTTGTGTGAGCAACTATGATAAATGTCTAAGTCCTATGCAAGTGTTGAAGGATTTGCAGAAAATAAAATAACCCTACAATGGATTAAAATGACTATGACTGTAAATGACTATGACTGTAAAATTAATAGTAGCCTAAAGTGAAATCTAAACATGAGAGAAACCAAGAGTGCAAGAGGTCAAGAGAGCCAGGGAGAGCAAATGAGAACAAAATTGCTCTTTTATAAAAACTGCAATTTTGAATGTGTGGTCAGGATGAAAAGATGACAAGAACCCTAGGATCAATGATCAAGATTAAATGCTCCTGTGCATTAGGGTTAGGTCAAAATTAGGGCAAAAGGTAAGAATGAAGGGCCAAGATTGAATTATAAGATAATTCAATCAAGGGTCGAATTTAAATGAGATGTAAAAAGTCAAGAATTAATTTGGAAGATAAGGCTGGCACGGACAAAGAGGTTGCTGGAGAAATTAAATAATAAGATTTATTTACTCCAAGTGACTAGTAAATAATTAAATAATAGAGATATTATTTAACTATGGAGGAATGTAACAAAAGAATTGTTTTGAATTAAATAATGATTTAATTCAAAACCCAAGAGAATTGACTAAATTAAATAAATCCAATTTATTTAATTTCAATGAGAGAAAAAGCTAGTGAATATTTAAATAATTAGAATAATTATTTAATTATAGTGGAAAGTGGACAAAATTAAATAATTTTAGAAAGAAGGGGACTTAATTAGTGACGTAATTAAATAAATAAGATTTATTTAATTAATCAAGAGAGAAATAAAGATAAAATGAATTAATTAAATAATTAAAAATATTTAATTAATAGAAGAATTATGACTTGAAAACAATTAAATACCAAGTTATTTAATTATTAAGAATGAAAGGGCAACGTTGAATAATCAAGAGCGCAAGCCTAGATTACCTTATGTGTCTACAAGACACTAGGGGTGGCACTTGTCTGCATAGGACATCCTCACCAGGTGATCCAAGACTTTCGTAATGGTCATGAAAAATTATATAGTGGACTAAAACAGTGCCACTTGGGTTGTTCCCTCTTTCGAGGCAGGCCCTCTAAAGGGTAAAAAAAAGAAAGGAAGTACGTTGTTTTTTATCTCTGAGATTGCACAAAGCATAAGGAGAGAGCATTAATAATGCCTTTTCCTCACACTCGCATGGGGTTCATTTTAAATCCAAATCGAAATGTGTGGGTGGTTATACAAAATTTCAAAGGAATGCTTTTGATTCTCAAGATCACTGAGTGGCGTGAGAGAAGAGCATATGCATTCAGTGACAAAAATGCAAACCACAAGACAAGGAAAACACTTGTTAATTTTATCCCCGTTATGATGTCAAAGCAAACACTCGAGTTCTTTTTAGACCAACTAATCTGAATGTGATCTAGTCTAAAAAAAAGAAGGCACAATGTTTCAAGATAGATTCTTTGACAATCAAACCTGCAACACACTAATTAGTAGTTTGAGTCACTGGTCTTCGACAAACTAGAGTTTATGTTTTTAATTTTTCAAGTCTTGAACAAACGAACCTACAAAAAAGCCAAAGATTAGCCATAAAATCAAAATTGAACTAAGAAGGAAAATAACATTAATCTAAACCTAATTAGACTAATATAACTAACCAAAAGTTAATCTAAATTAAAATTAATTCTAAGCTAAAATTAATCTAAATTAAAGTTAATCTTTAAATTACTTAAACTAAAATTAATCTAAATTAATCAAAACTAGAACTAAATTAATTGCTAAGATTAATCTAAATTAATCAAACTAAAATTAGTCCAAATTAATCTAAACTAAATTAGTTGTTAAGATGAATCTAAATTAACAAATTAGTTACTAAAAATTAATCTAAACTAATACTAAAAATTAGTTACAAAAAAAATTAATCTAAACTAATACTAAAAAATTAGTTACTAAGAAAATTAATCTAAACTAATAGTTCATTTATTATCATTTATTAAAAGACCAAAAACCATCTACAGAAGACCAGAGAAAACTTGAACAGAGCTATTTATGAAGCTGATGGAGTTGAGGGGTCTCTTTCAATCACCGCTCTACTACAGGTTACACAAAAGTTGCACCCTTTGTTGGCTTTTCAGATGGAAAATGTGGCGATAACATGGTGTCACTATCAGGCGATAGGGTTCGAGGAATGGATTTCTCCCAGGTAGTAAGGGCTTCGAGTGTGCAGTATGGGCATATGAAATTTGGTTCATCCAAGTGATTTAATTTCTAGACAAGGGCTCCTAAGGAATCCATTATGAGAGCTTGAAATGGATGAACTCCCTATCGATGACGATGGTAAAAGAAATCTAGTCAATGCAGAGGTCGCAAAGCATAAAATACAAAGGCTAAGAGAGCTTCAGAACCTCAAAAAGGCAAACTTCAACAAGTGTTGTCACAACAAAATGCATTAATAGATGTCAATGTGAACAACAAAGCTAAAGGGGGACTAAAGTATTTACTATAACAAACGAATATTTTCTCATTTTGCTCAAGGTGTTGAAGCAGCTGAAAAGAAACCAAGAGAGTCACGAATTCCTCGCATGCCTCAATTCCATGAATTTTAGTTCTTCAATACTCAATGCTTGACAAAGTTATATGAGAAGGAAGTTCGCTATCTCATGCAATCAAATCAAACAAACCAAGTAAAAGATACCATTGGAGAAGGATATGACACAAAAGATGTTGGGGAACCAAGTACAATCAAGGAACAAGAAGAAATATATTATATGCAATTTGCAACAAAACGAAACTATTTCCAAAATCCATAAATTTACCAAAAATCTATTATACGCATTCGATGAAAAGATTATCAGATTCAAAACAAAATCTAGAAGACAAAATCCACAACAATCAATGCAAAATCTTCATGTCGGGTTCACCATTATGTAGATGGAGGAAAATGGGTCTGTAATCTTATTGGATTAAGATTCTAATTTCCAACATCCTCAATGAAGTTACTTGCAAGAAACAAAACACACACATGCAAAAAACAATATTAAATCTAAACACAATGCATGCTAACAGGGATTTACTCCATTGTCTTCCTACAATCAAAATCTTGTGTTGAGAAATAGGTCCTCTCAGAAGCACATACAAGAGGTTATGATTGACGGATGTGAGAGATATTCAAATGAAGCCAAAATGAGAGAGATTCAAAATACTAGTGAGGAATGCAAATATCCTATGAGCAAATAGATATCAAAAAGAGTGTAAAACAACGAGTTCCAAGAGTGGATGCAAAGATCACGAAAATGCAAAGATCATGGATGGATCAAAGATGAGAGGGGGCTATGTTTAAATAGGTGTCCTCGAGGTGAACCCAAATTAAAAAACGAATGTGGGATAAAATATTGACTTGGAGAAGTATATCCCACATGCATGAGATGAGTGGAATAGAAGAAGTGCAATAGGATAAATAGGTTATAAAGCGGGTGTGGAAGAGGTTAGAAGAAGGATGTAATGGAGAATATTAAAATAGTTATATAATATTATTAAATGTATTAAATATATGAAAATTATGGTATAAAGAAGGAAATTGATATTATGACATAATGAAGAATAATAATATAATAATATTCAGATCCACTTAATGATTGGAAAATTTTGAATAAGAGGATGATTTTAATGAAAAAATTTATATGTCTACACCCATTAATCAAGAAGCTTCATCTTCCACCTCGTCACATTACATTGATCCATCTTCCTTGGTTAAATCATCCATCTCATTTACTACACCTTCAAAAACCAAGGTTTAGATCCATGATATGGGGTGTGGAGAGTATTGTATGGATAGTTCATTTTGTGTTGAGAAGTCATTCACAGGAGAAAATGTTAATGTTGCTAAGGATATCCAAACCCTTAAGAATGAGGTTGAGTCAAATTTAGATGGTTGTTCCTGGGTCAAAACTTTTTGGGATCCTAATGATACCTCTGTCTTCACCATATTTGCTCATGATCCTATTGAGAATGTTCATGATTATTCCTCTCCATCTGATGATTATTTTCCTTCCACTCCATCTTCTGAACCATCATTTTTCCATTGCGACCATCTTGAGTTAGGGTATGCATCCATTACTATTTCCTTTGCTAAGCCTTCTTTCCAACTCATTAAGGGTGTGCAAGCCTCTTGTGATGTTAATAGTGTCAAAAATGATAGTCTCAAAGAATCTATTGAGTGCATCACCAAGCTTTTTCATGAATCACACATTTCTACCATATCATCTAACTCACTCATCCCACCCATGTCCATCCACATGGATCAACAAGTTTAACCTCAAGAAAATAACAAGGATATAACTCAAGAATCAAAGGTGAAAGTGCTTTTACAAATGGAGATACAAAATCAAAAGAAAGAATGCAAAGAAATAAAGATTGAAAGAAGAGTCCTCTAGTCAAAATCAAAAGCTATTGGACAAGTCAAAGATAAAAATAAAAGTCAAAAATGAAAGAAAGAAAAAGACAATCTCCAATTATGCCTCTTCATCAAAAATAATTGGGGGCATTTATCAAAGCAGAATGTCAAAAGAAGAGCTTGTTGATCCAAAGTCTCCATTTTTATTCTTTACACTCAATCCATACATTCTATCAAATCCATCCATATCCACACACCCATCATATTATTCCATATTCCTTGGTGATGTTCTTCAATAGACCTTTGATGACAACCCCTTCACATGTTGTAACTCATTGGTTTCCCAAGCTCCTTTTCATGTGAAGCTTGATGGCCCATGTACTATGCATGTTAGGAATCATACCCTAGCTCCATTCATCTGCCACATCAATCATCCTTTGTATCCATCATTCCCACCCTTCATTCAAATTAGATCCTTTCATCCGAGATGGTCATCCAAATATGTGCCCAATTGGTTGGGCCCCTACATCATTACAACAACATATGGATTCAATGCTTATTAGTTTTCTACTCTTGAAGGTGGACCATTGCCCGATCCCATCAACAACATTCATCTCCACAAATATTATACCTAGCCTTCAGAGTATCCCTTTCAAAAGGTCAAAAATACAAAAAAATCATAAAAAATAGCCACCCTGATGAAAACTTGGCAAACATGCATCTTGGTGACAAAAAAAAGAAGAAAATAGTAAAGAGAAATAATTCATCCAAAATCGAAGACCATTTTGGTGGTGCTTTGGATAAGTACCATGGTGAAAACCTAGAAAATAGGCGCCATGTGTAGTCAGTCTTTGCTCCTTCGCCTACCATCATTCTATCTAGTTTTTCCCTCCCACCCTTCCTATGTATATCATTCGTCCATAATAAATCTGTCATCCTTCTCATGGCCTAAGAATAATTTTCACTTGGTGTCCATCTTTCATATCCATTGACATCCATTCGCCTCTTCACTCATAATAACTTGGTCTTATACATCACTGGGGGAAATTCCTTGACTTACATCTTCATGGGTCCTAAACATGAAATCAACCTTTGAAACATAAAAAAAAAAACATCAAAATCCAAAAAAATCACAAAACATCAAATCAAAAATAAAAAAATACCAAAATCCAAAAATAAAAAAATACCAAATCCAAAAAAGAAAAATATCAAAATCCTAAAAATTGAAAAACTTCAAAACCAAAAAAATCATAAAACATCAAAAACTTCAAAAATAGTTAGATTTTGTAAGTCCAAGTCCACTCAACTACATTCTCTCTACATTGTTATTACATAAGTGGCCATCTTTCGATGAGCTCCCCAGGCACTAGGTCAGTCCCTTAGGGTTTTGTTGAGTTGAATCAATCATGATTTACATCTTAATAATGAGTCATTTTTGGTCCAATTCGATCGAACTACGATGTCTTTGCGTGTATAATGTAGGCAAGGCCATCTCTCAATGAGCCCCCAAGGCACTAGATCAGTCCTTTAGGGTTTGTCAAGTCTATCTTGGTCTATTGTCTTTGGTCCTATAATAAGTTGTCCCTTGCTAAGAAAAACACTTCAGATACAAGCAAACAAATATCTAAACCAAATCTTGAATCAACAAATCAACCATCTAATTGGTTTCACTCCAAACAAATCAATTGCCTAATCATCAATCCTGGTCAACTCAATAGTCTTCATTTTTTCTTATTCAAGATGCGTCCTTCCTAAATTTGGTCATTTGTCAACCTTATCATTTGCCTTATATAGGATATGTCTTTCCTAAAACCAAGCATGATCAATCAATCTTATCAATTGGTCAATCAATTTGGTCAAATAATCAATCTTCGTTAAACAATTAATCTTGTCAATCAATCTATCTAGTCAAATAATCAATCAATCAATCAATAATATCAATCAATCAACCTTATCAATCAATCAATCTGGTCAATCAATCAATTAAACTTGTCAATCAACCTCATCAATCTTATCAACAAATAAATTCTGGCAACTAATCTAAAAGGTTGTTGACTTTGTTGGTCTAGTTGGTCTTATCTTTTTTATTTGTCTTTGGTCATGTCAGTAGCCACCTCGAGGATCTCCCATGAAGGATTTAGAGGAGAGATGATGGATCATGACCTCTTTTCTTTTTGATTGTTGCTTTTGGTTTATCTTGACAAAAAGAATGGGGAAACTTTATCCTTAGTATGAGTCAAGACATTCCTTGTCTGTTGAGTGTTTATTTTCGCAAAGGGATAACATTGCACACCTGGGTCTATGTAATACCATGGTATTTATTGTCCATTTGCTATAATTTTGTTGCACAATGATGATACACATGCAAGTTGACATATATTAAGCAAGAATATCAATCCCTCTTCAATTATCTAACTTCAGACTAACATTTTACTCTCACCAACATTTATTTTCGTCAATCCTTACATTATCCACCATCAGATTTGCTTATCGGAATAATTTTTCAATTTTTTTGAAACTCTTCCAAAATTTGTTAAATTTTATGAGGGGGCATAGGTCTATCTTATCTTCACCGAGGCATATTATAAGCTGAATTTTCCTATTTGTTCTTTGAGACAACATTCAGACAACTTCACATTGTATCAAAGAGGGGTAAAATGTAGACATTGAAAAATGCCCTAAGCATGTGAACCTTATTTCTCACCATCAATTTCCCTTCTTCCTATGTATAATTAAATAATTTTAATTATTTGATTATGGTTTAAAGTCATATGTCTTCTATTAATTAAATCATTTTAATTATTTAATTAATTCACTTTTTCCTTTTATTCTTCCTTTTGATTAATTAAATAAATGATATTTAATTACATCAATAATATTCCTTTCTCTCTATAATTAGATAAATTCTTATTTATTTAATTATTCATTTTCACTTTTCTACTATAATTGAATAATTATTATTAATTGTTTAATTATTCATTAGTCTTTTCTTCCATAATTAAATAAATTATATTTATTTAATTATTTCTCAATTTTCCCTCCACTATTAAATAATTACTTTAATTATTTAGTAACTTATCTTTTTCCTCCACTTTTTAATGAGATAATTGATTCCAATTATTTTATTTAAAAAGTCAGCTTTTCCCTCACTTGTCTTTTTCCTCTCTTTTCAAATGAGATAATTGTTTTCAATTATTTTATTTAAAAAGTTAGCTTTTCCCTCCACTATTAAATAATTATTTTAATTATTTAGTAAATTGTCTTTTTCCTCCACTTTTTAATGAGATAATTGTTTCCAATTATTTTAAAAAGACATATTTTCCCCCTCTTCTTTTATAATTAAATAATTGCTTTTATTATTTAATTATCCGCTTTCCCTCTTAAATTAAATAATTTAATAATTATTTAATTTATTCTTTTTCCACGTCAATCTTCATTTTTTATCTCAATTAACCTCCACCCTTGATAAGGTTTTATTTCCTTTTAATCTCTATCATTCATCCTTAACTAAACCTTTTTTTTGCCCTAACCTTATTTCCTTGCTTCTCAAAAGCAATCTCATCCATTGATCTTCGTCATTCAATCTTGGCCCTTCATTCAAATTTGGTTTTCTATAAAAGAGACATGTCCTTGTCATTTCAAAGCTAACCACAACCACATTCTTCAAAGTTCTTTCTATCTTGTCATTATCATTTCTAGGTATTCAAGCACTTCAAAATCTGAGGGAAAAGCTTTGCAACTTGAGAAAGAATGGAGGAGAAACAAGGGAGATAATCAATTTTATAAGGGATTTTGCTATTTTCTTTCATGTTGTTTGTTCTTTTCTATCATTTTTACTTTCTTGTTTGGATTTGGGATTTGGGCTTTGCTCTTATGTAGAGTCGTTGCTACTTGGTCTTAGTCTTTTATTTCTAGATTTTCCCTATCTTACACATATTACCCAAACTTCTGTTAACTACCTCTGTTGGACCATCAATGCATTTGGGGATAGTAAGTTGAGCTAAAAATGAGGTGGGTGCCCAACTTCTTCCAAAGTGTTCTCCAAAAATGACCCACAAACTTTTTGTCTCTATCATATACTACACTCAAGTGAGTATACCATGCAACCTCACTACTTCTTTGAAAAACAAGTTAGCTATATGTACATTGCATCACTAGTCTTTTTGCAAGGAATGAAATAAACCATTTTTTAAAATCTATCCACAACTATGAAAATAGAATCACTACCTCTTTAAGTTCTAGGAAATCTTACAACAAAATCCATACTCACTAAATCCCAAGGTCTATGTGGCACAGGTAGTGGTTGGTACAAACCAATGTTTTGACAGCTGCCTTTTGCATGTTGGCATACTTTGCATCTCTCCACATACCTCTTAACATTTGCCTACATTAATGTCCAATAATAATGTGTACTTAGCTATAGGTAAGTTTTGTCCTGCCCAAATTGTCCTGCTAGGCTACCACAATGCTTCTTCAAGAGATTTTCCCTCATTGACCCTTTGGGAATTCATAAATGATTACCTTTGAACAACAAACTATCCTACAACATAAAATCAGTCTATGGTCCTCTATCTCTTCTGATAGGACTATTGTAAGCTTCATATGCATCTCTAAAATCTACATCATTTTCATACAAATCCTTCAAGCTCTCAAACCTAACATTGTTTACCTGAATTTCTTGTAACAATAGACTTCTACTCAACGCATCTCCAACCTTGTTTTCTTGCCCACTCTTATGCTTCAACACAAAATTAAAACTCTAAAGATACTCCGCCTACTTTGCATGCCTTTGATTTAGTTTATGATGTCTATTAATTGAAACATCCAAAAATAGGTTGGGAGAGAAAGGGGTTCACCAAAATGATAATAGATAGACCTATTCTCCTTTATTTCATTAGGAAATGATATCCACACAATGAATTGATTATCAACCTTTAGGTTAATCAATCCAAAATGGGAATCTTCAAATTTCCTTATGACTAAAGGATAAGAGTCAAGGTCAAACAATGCTTTGGGGAGAAAAACTAAAAATAGTAAACTAACACCAAAATGCAATTTAACACTTGAAACAATAAGATTAAACTCAATACTAACAAAACCTACAATCAAATTGTAAATTAGAGGGCATATCTGAGTGTACACCTTTCACCAAAAGTTAGTTTTTGAAGCTAATCTAGGACTCATTCGTCCAGGGGCGAATGGGTCCGTTGTTAGGGTTTTTCTACAACTTTCGGGAGCCTCTGGTCCTATCTCTACACTTCCAAATTCTTTAGGTTTCAGTGTCATAAAGTTGGAAATAATTTTTGTAGGTGAGTTTTTCGTGAGATGACAGCTTTTGCAACTTTGACAATTTCTTCAATTTTGTTGTTCAAAAGATCTTCAAGATTTCTTCAACCTAGATCTGCAAACACAACATAAGAGGGAAAAATTGCTTGTTTTTTGTGAATGGGAGTTTTCCTTGGTCAAACCCCATTTTGGTAATCAAACCATGAAATGAATAAAAACATGAAAGAGGGAATGAAGAATGAAAAAATCTATGTTACCATTCAACAAACCCTAGGATAAGTCCTTGAATGAAGGTCTATAACTTTCATGAAATGGTTGAAATGTATGTGGATCTTGATCTTGAATCTTGCTTGAAATAATGTTTTGAGTGCTTGAATGGATCATGAAACCTACATCATAATGTTATCTCCAAAAACATGCATGATGCAAGTAGACTTTGATATGACAATTGATCTTGATTGCTGTAACAAAACTCTAATAAATCTACCTTTGAATGCTCTTGAAGCTCTCCAAAATTCTCTTGAATTTCTCTTATGAAGTCACACAAAAATTCTAGGTGAAGCATAGAGAAATAACATTATATTAAGCAAGTATGTATCCTTAATTTTTCAAAATTCAAATATCACAAGCTGGCATTGAAATATGGATTTGAAAATGTTAAAAACTGCGAAAATAATAATTTAAATTTAGGTCTAAAGGTCTAGTCCCATGTCCCTAAACCTAGGAAACACATTGCTCTATGTGAAGTGTTATGTTAAGGCATTAATGAATGTTGGGTTTCCTCTTCGGTAAATGTAATTAAATAGGCTTGAAAAATGAATTAAAGGGCCAATTAAGGCATAATTAATCTCAATTAATTAAGGGACCATAAATAAGTGTGAAAGTGTAAATAAATAAATTTTACAACACTAAATTAAGGCACAATTAAGTCCAATTTAACTAGGAGGGCCCAAAAAAGTGAGAAAATGTAAAGGGATACATTTTCCTACACTATAAAACTAGAGTGCATGGTTATCTGTGTAAAAAACAAATGCCTTGGGAAGAAAATAGTGCCTCCACTTCTTCAAAGATTGAACTAATGCATAAAATTCAAGATCATAAATTGAATACTTTTTCTTAGCATCGTTTAACTTTTCACTGAAATAAGCAATTGGTTTCCCTTCTTGACTTTGGAAAGCTCCTATTGCTAAACCACTAGCATCACACTCTACTTGAAAGACATTGTTAAAATCATGTAACATAAGTATAGGTTGTTTAGTCACCTTCTTTTTCAACAATCTAAAACATTTTTTGGCCTCTGCAGTCCATTCAAACTACTTTTTATGCCCTTTTATAGTGTCAAGTATGGGAGCAACTATGTTATTGAAATTTTTAATAAACTTTTTATAAAAACTAGGAAGTCCATGAAAACTCCTTACCTCATAAGCACTCCTCGATGTTGTCTAATCAACAATGGCCTTAACCTTCTCTTGGTCCATCTTCAATCCCTCTTTGGACACTACAAATCCTAAGTAGACTAATTCAATCTTCATAATGGTACACTTCTTTAGGTTGATCAACAACTTATCCTCATGCAACTATGTCATAACTAATCTTAAATGATTTGGGTGTTCTTCCTTCGACTTGCTAAAAACCAGTATATCATCCAAATAGACTATCACAAACTTCCCCAAGAATGGTTTCAAGACTTCATTCATGAGCCTCATAAAAGTACTCGGTGCATTTGTAATCCCAAAAGGCATAACCAACCATTCATAGAGTCCATAATTAGTCTTAAACACTATCTTCCATTCATCCCCAGGTCTGATCCTAATTTGATGGTAACCACTCTTCAAGTCTATCTCTAAAAGATACATAGAACCACTTAAAAAATCCAATAAATCATCCATCCTTGGAATAGGAAACCTGTATCTAATGATTGCCTTATTGATTTCTCTAGAGCCCATACACATTCTCCAATCACCTTCTTTCTTGGGCACTAAGACTGTCGATACAACACATGGGCTAAGATTCTCCCTTATCAATCCTTTCTCCAACAACTCTTCAACCTGCTTTCTAATCTCCTCATTCTCCTTAGGAGTCAATCTGTATGCAACCTTATTTGGTAGGCTAACCCTTGGAACCAAATCCATATGGTGACTAATACTCCTCATTAGAGGAAACTCATTCGATAAATCAAATACCATAATATCCATATGCTCTCTCAATATGACATGTATCTTGTTTGGTAAATCATCCAACTTAGTAGAGGTAGGTGCATCCTTGGGCTTAAGTACTAATTCATATCCCACTTTTTCCTTCTTCATATCATGCAAAAATTCTTTTCCACTCACCAACATAACCTTGTTGCTACTGTTGCTTTTATTATCCCCTTCTTCTACTCTCAAGGGTAATAATGTATGTTTTTGACCATCCCTGTGAAAAGTGTAGGTATCGTTTCTTCCATCATGTATGACTCTCTTGTCAAACAACTAAGGCCTACCTAGAAGCACATGGCAAACATCCATGGGAATGATGTAACAGATAACATTGTCCTTATAACTACCTATATTTGAAACTCTACCGAGGCCTTCTCATCTACCAATAATTGATGCCCCTTTTGTAACCAAGAAATTTGATAGAGATTAGGATGTTTAATTCTAGTAAGACCTAGCCTACTCACTATTTCAACTGACACAAGATTATATGTACTACCACTATCAATATTGTTTACAACACTTACCTTTAGCCTTGCAATTCATCTTGAATAAAGCTATTCTTTGCATAGGTTCTAGATTCCTCTTTGGTGGCTTCAACAATACTCTTTTGAGCAACAAAGTCTCTCCTATCTCAGGTTCTTCTAAGTTATGAGAAGGTGACCCCACACTCTCTTGGTCTACTTGCACAATCTGATTACTCCTTTCAGGCCTTATATGACCTTCTTCTGTAAACTTGGAACACTCCCAACTCTTGTGACCAAACTTGTTACACTTGAAGCACTTGCCTGGAAAGCCTCTTCCTCATCCTTGGTAACCTCCTCTACCAAATGGTATCCCTCTATTTTGTAAACCTCCTCTCTCTGGATTAGCTTGTCCACTAGAAGTGTCTACTTCTTCACCATGATGGTGTCATTGTCCTCTACTAGAGTGCTTCCCTCTTCCTCTTGCTCCTCTTCCTTGTTGATTTTTCTTTCTCATAAGCTTCTCTTCTGCTTTTATTACAAATTGATACACTTCCTCAAGAGTCCTAGGTGACAAAAGACTCATTTCACCTTGCAAACTATACCATAATCTATTGAGGTACCTAGCTACCTTCTCCATATCTTCTTCACTATATGCCCTAATCAAATCACAATTTTGTAGAAATCCTCGGTATATTCTTTCACACTCATCTCCTTCTGCTTGAGGTTTTGCAATCTTTAGAATAGATTAGTTTGGTAGTATCTTGGAAGAAACTTAGCTTTCAACTTGGCAACTATTCTATCCCAAGAAGTTATATTTTCTTTGTTCTTCTTTTGTCTTTTTGATTGAACATAATCCCACCACATAGCAGTGTGACCTTTAAGTCTTGTACATGTGAACTTGAATCAATTATCCTCTACCACTTCTTTGTATTTGATATAGTTATCAAGATCATAGATCCACTCAATAAGTTCTTCTCCATTGAGGCTTCATGAGTAGATGGGAACCTCTATCTTGGGGTTGGCTCCAACCCCCATGATTGCTCTTAGTATTCTCACTTCAACTCCATTAGGGTTTTCTCCTTCTCCATGAACCACCTCTTCTTTGGTTGGTTGCTCCTCTTCTTCATTGCCACTTATATCACCCATAGGTACAAACCTCTCCTTTGGGCTTGCTCCATGACCTCCATTCTTGTTGTGAGATTCTGCAACATTTCAAGAATCCCTTCATCCATGCCTCTTCTAGTACCTCCTCTTAGCATTCTTCTTGGCGGAATTTTTCCCAACTCTACCTTGACCAGTCACTTATGTCTCTGGTACCAAAAATTGATGGATAAGGGAAAATATTCAAACCAAAGCTATCTAGATTTTTCTTTTATTCAGTTTCCAACTATGGATAATAGAGTCAACACTCTGTCTATGTAAGGGAGATGGGAGCTTCACACATATTACTAGTGACACATTCACAACAAATAATTCACACAGCTCATACCATATATTAATATAAAACAAAGACAAGGAAACATTCATATTAAGACAATCTCTCTAATTTGTTTTCATTCCAATCTTTCTTAAGAACACCAAAAAAAGGATGTATGCACAATAACCACTTGCCAAGACCAAAATATCATGCTTTGCTTGAAGAAGAAAATAAAGGCAACACACAACAAATTCAATGAAGTCCTTCCAGTGCAAAGCATTGCTAGTCTATCTTTCCTATCTGCCTCATGCCTTCTATATCTACTCTTTTTTTGAATCTCCCATGCTTGCAACAATTTCCTCTTCTACTTATGCCTCCATGCAAGTCCCTTTCCCTCTTGATAAACCTTTCTAGTTCCTTACCACACTAAGATCAACAAGCAATCCTCCTTTTCACGTGAAAAAGTTCCTTCCTCCCTTTCTTGCACCCACACTTCCACATTGAAAAATCTCCAAGCAACTCAATTTGTTTTAATAACTACTTTCTCCTTCATCCTATGCACCCAATCTAGTCCCTTTCATTCATGTGGAAATCTGCCTTTAAAATTGAATTGATAACTATTTTGTCTTCCCAATGTGGGCCTGCCAAGATTTATGTTTTTGCATATTTTAAAATCCACCTTTATCTCCTCTAGTTGTGGGTATGGGTATGCATTTATTTCCATATATAAGCTTTACTTTCCACATACCAAATTTTCCCTATTAACTATATTTATAACTGCCTTATCATGTTGCATTTTCTTGGTCTTAGAAAACCAAATTCCCAACTAAAATTTGTAACTGCATGTATAAGGTTTGATTTTCATAATTTGAAATTTGGAATTCCTTCATAACTGCATGGGTCCCCCTTATTCACCTCACAAGCCAAAAATGACACAACAAAATTCCAACAAGAACAAAACAAAATCAAAAATATTTGGAGACAATGCTCGTACATCAACAAGGCTTTTCTTTAGGCACACCACTTATATTCTTGTTCCTTGATATAATTCATGCTAACCTTCACACACCTTTTACTCCATTTCTTATCCAATCCACTATCATTGATAGAATCCTCCCTTCTTTTACTATGTGAGTAGGAAAAAAATTACATTCATGTTATCTCTAGGTTCTTCTACAACCCTAATTCCAATCATTGATCTTGGTTTGATCCAAAATACCCTTGACAATACCTTTCTCTAGGTACACCACTCGCATTCTTGTTCCTTGGTATCATGAACCCTAGTCACCTTCAAAGACTTTTTACTCCATTTCTTATCCAATCTACTCTCATTGTTGAAATCCTCCCTTCTTTTGCCATGTGAATATGAAAACTTTCACATTCAAGCTATCTCTAGGTTTTACTATTAAGGCCTTCCACCATAATTTTGATACATGTTAATGATATTATGATTAATAAAGGGTGAATTTATGCATTTGTCAAGTTTTTAAAGAGTCTCATTGTGGAAATTTGTATTTTATTAGGTTTGGTTTTATTTTTAGTAAGAAGGCTAGTAATGACATTGCATTTTATATAAAAATGGACATAAATGATGTTTCAAAATATTTGATTTTGATTTTATGCTTTCTCTCATAACACCTTCAATTTTCACTTTTCATCATAACCTTATTAATAATATGAATAAACAATACATAATCACTCAACAAGTTTTTGTTACTTCAAATTTCTTTTTTGTCTTCCAATTTGAACCTCGATTAAAGTTGAAACTTAGTTATATTAAATAACTTAAAGCCTTCACATCAATAATATTTGCGAGACCTTAGAAAGTAATATCCTACATTTAAATTGATCTTGAGCGTAACAATTCAAAATACACCGCAATGTGTGAAAACTCATATGGCAATGCTGATATAGCAGCGAACGGGTGAAGACGTAGGGGCGAGGATGATGGTGTGCAGATCGTTCAGAAGGGAAAAGCCAAGGCTGTGTGCAAGTCTAAGGTCAAGATGGCCCAACCTAGGGCATTGTCAGGGCTTCCTCTTGCCTCCCAGTCGGCCTCTGTTCCTCCGCCTGCGACCTCTCTCTTCATCACTGGCTCCCAAAACAGGAAAAATCCTTTCTATGAGTGCTCATAATTTTGCAAATCTCATGTTTCCTAGGATCCTCCCCTGCCATCACCAGCTAAGCCTAATGTGGTTTCTCCCTAGCTTGATCCCATGCACGTTTGTTCCTTGGGGGACTCAACTGTCTACCTGACGGACGCCCCTGTCGATTACCATATTTTGGATGCTTGCGTTGATGCGTTGGTGGATGAGATTGGGAGCAGATCCCTTATTGTTCGTTGTTTGCGCAAAAGACCCTCGGTCGATCAATTCATTGAGTGGATGAAGGTTTCTTGGAAGAACATCTCCCTTCTCGACATTGATATCCTTGATTTCATATTCTCTCTGCTTCACTTCGTCTCTGTGGAGGATTGTACCTTTGTCAAGTAAATGGGCCCATGGTTTTATCGATAGTCTAGCCTCTTTTTTCTATTTCTAGACTGGTATCCTTTCTTTAACCCTGCTAGTGCCAAGATCACATCGGTTCCCATCTAGATTAGGTTGTACAATCTTCCGTTGATTATGGCGCCAAAATTAATTAAAAACATGATCAAAGAAGTTGGTTCCTTTGTGAAGGTGGCCACAGGAACCCCACATAGCAAATTCACCAAGGTGTGATCCATCATTGATATTTCTAAAGTAGTGCATCACTCAATTTTGATCCATTCAGCCCAAGACACCTAGACCTAATTTCTCAATTATGAAGGTCTCCCTTTCAGGTGCTTCCGTTGCAACATGTCAAGGCATAAAATTGTTGGATGCTCTTCTCCCATGATTGCCATTGTTCATAATTTTAGCCTCAAGAAATTGGGTCAAAAAATCAGGTAATCCTAATGCAAAGTTTGTTTGGTGCAATCATAGGAGATTTATGATTGCCAAAGAGGATTCCTTGCCTCCCCCTATGGCTCCAACTGTGACCTTACTATGTTGGAGCAACACTCCTCTTCCCCTATTGATGCTCCAAGTAAGGCTCCTACCTCTCAACTTTGTGGGGACCCCCCTCCATCTTGTGGGAGCTGGTTTTGGTTCAAACTCTGAGGGTTCTTATCCTTTTATGGACAATTTGCATGAGGATTACTCTAATTTTCTGAATCTTGACGATTTGGTTGTTCTTGTTAAAGAGCGCTCCCTTGCCCAAACTGTGAGTGCCATCTCCAAACCTAACTTCCCTAAAAGGAAAAAGGGGCACAAATTTGAGGTTGAGAAGCTTCGGATCAAAGGCAGAGATGTTGTTGAAGATTGGATGCAATGGACAATGGATGCCCTCCTCACTTAGAGTACGAGGATGGGGAAGTGCAAGAAGGCCATTTGATCTAATTTTCTAGGGTGGTGGTTTTGCATGTGCTATGTTTGGATGTTGCTTGGTCCTCAGTGTTATTTATTTTGCTTTGTGCTAGCTATTAGAGTGCTTTTGGCTTTCTAGTTTCTACTTCTCTTTTTATGCTCCCTATTTGTGGGTTTGAAGCAATAGTTCTTATTATTATTTTTATCATTATATTGGGTGTTGCCCCTCAGCAACTTTTTATCTATCAAGAAAATATTTGTGAAACAAAGACTACTTATAAGGAATTACATGCTCCAAAAGTATTTCCAATAAGGAAAGAGACTAGAGGTTAAAAATACCAAAGCAATGGATTCTATTAATTGTTCCTCCTCCTACTAACAAATAGTTAAAGGTGCTTGTGTGGTAAGTGTTTCCCCTTCATAATGATTACAAACACAAACGAGGAAAAATGTCATTACTGTAATGAATATTGATAGAGATAATCTTATCCCCTTGCCTAAATTATTACCAACATAAATATGGGAATATATTGTTAATGTGATTATTATCTTAATGATCATCACATACCATTGCCTTCAAATTTTTGCTTAGCATAAGTATATTAAAATTCCATTCATAACATGGCCACTCATAAAGTTCTTACATAATAAAAATACCAAGAGATTGTGATCATATTCCATAAGAAAAAAGATAGAGGTAGAGAAGTTGGCAATTGTTTACCCTAATAGGTCAATATACCAACCTAAACAAGACCTTGGCCTCGAGGCAAGTTTCTTTGTCCAAGGTTGAATTAGTCCATATAAACCCATGAAGGGGCTACCTAAAATTTCATAGGATGTATTGTGAAGAAATTTAAGGGCCTTTTATAATCAGGTGGCCCTATGAATTTAATGGTGATCACTTTTGCTAAAAAAGTTAGTTAATTTTTTTTAGGAAGTTGGTGGTCTCATGGATCATGCTAATAATTGAAAATAAAAATAAAAATTAGAAAGTAAAAAAATTGATATGCATTATCTTGATGTCACTTGAAATAAAAAAAAATAAATTGTAGAGGAAATTCTAGCCCTACCTCACATACAATTGCTAAAATTTTGAGAACTAAAAAGTAGGTGCTCCTATTTTCCATGAGAAGAATTCAATATCTTGTGAAAAAATCCTCTCATGGGAGCTATTGCTCCATAATCATAGAGCATGAAGCCTCTTACATGGAACCACTTCCTTAGTATGCTTGCATGGTTCATTAGCTTAAACACCCAAAAGAAGGATATAATTTGAGGATGAAAGCATGCTATGCCACATAGTCATCAATAAATAAACTTTGGATGCAAGATCTCTTAACACACCTTGACAACTACCTTTACCATCTATAATGATTTAAATCTATCAAAAGGAATGAACACAACATAATTGAGATCTAAACATCAACAAAATACATAAACAAAACTAACAAGCATTCACAAATCTAGAACAACACATGTAATTTGTAGAAAACACACTTTGGGTCAAACACTCCAGTCTAGGAAGTAATTTATTCCCATTCCATGATGTAATAAGAAGGTACAATGAGAATGCAAAGAAAACCCAACTTTAACAAGATTCAATATCTCTTAAGAGCTCTGAACTACTCACTCTCAAACTACCATGTTACAAAACAATATCGTGAAATTAAATTAAACTCAATAATGACTTTTATGCAACCCACAATAAGAGTGTTCAACCTCTTCCAAATGTAGAGAAGGGTCCTAACAACTCTCCACATCTTCCCTTGTAGACACATAAAATTGACCTAGGCCTACAAACTTTATTTTTCTCCATATTTCTCCTCAACATAATTAAAATATTTAAATTATGTCCTATCGTCCAAATTCAATTATTAATTAAATAATTCTTAATTATTTAATTAATTCACATCTTTTATTCCTCCTAACTATTTAAATAAATAAATTATATTTATTTTATTTAAATATGTCGCTAATTTCCTATGTCCCTCTATAATTAGATAAATTCCTTAATTTATTTAATTATTACTTGTCCACTATTTCATCATAATTATTATCCACATTGGCATTTTCTAATTTTAAATAAAATTAGTTATTTAAAATTGTCCACTTTCTAATTTCTCTCCAAGTAAATAATTAGAAATAACTATTTATTGTCACAAGGTCCCACCACTTTTGAATTAAATTAATTAAATTAATTTTGAATTCAAAAGGACAACACAATCTTAAAATCAAATAATTTTAAATTATTATTTGATTCTCCAGCTTTTTCTTTTTTGTGCCCAATATTTCCTCTTGTCACATGCATTTCTATCCATTGATTTGATTTTACCCTAATCAAAAGGACAACACGGTCTTAAAATCAAATCTCAAACCTTCATTTTAAATTTTACTCTAATGTTACCCTAACCCTAATTGCTGGTTGTCACATGCAATTTTAGCCTTTGATCTTAGGGCATCTCTCAAATTTCAATCCTGGCCATTCATCCAAAATTGACTTTTTTATAAAAAGGCAATGTCAACCTCATTTGGGGACATTTTTTTATCTCCTGACTTCATCACTTCATCATCTCACACTTCATGCTTCAAACTTTAGGCTTGCACACTTCTTCATGCTTGTAGAATTCTGATTACACTTGCATTTTGAATCAAATCCTTAAATATTTGCTTGAGTCTTGTCATAAGTCATAGTTGCTCACACAAAAATCTGAGGGAAAATATCATTTTACAACAAATGGAGAAGGGCAATGAAAGTTAATCATGGAGGGCATGAAGGTTGGTTGGTGAAATTATTCCTTTCTTTTATGCTATTTTCCTCCTTTGTGCTTCATTGTTTAGCTATGGTTTTGTTTATGCATTTGATTTCATGCTAACCTAGATTTTTACCTTAGTCACATCCCCAAGATGATAATTTAGAAGATCAATCACCAAAAATGGAAGAGAGAATATTTGGTGTTTCAAAATTCAACTCTTTGCGTGCATAATGATGAATTCACTATGTTACTAGTAAAAAATATCATTTTTTAAAAAACTCGTCGTTTAAAATAATGAGTCCACCATTTTTGTGAATAGTTTTCTACTTCCCATGACAATTTCACTAAAGTGAGTGCAAGTTCACCACTTCACTAATATGCATTGACCTAGTTCTTCAAAAGCCATGACTTTTACATCCAGACTTGAAATAGGGTGCCATTTTAAAAATTGCCCAATTTTTGAGAGGAATTCAAATATGCAAAATCACATTCAACTTTTGATTCCATTTCCACATTAATTTTTCTCTTTCAACACAATTATATTTATAAGACTCACACCAAGCAAAATCAAACCCCAAAGATGTCTTATTTGCAAATGAAGACTCAAAGTTTTCATAAACATTGAAGAAACATATCACCATTTGAAAATACCTTTGTTACCTTAATTTAACATGATAAATTCCATCAGAATTCTTGATAATGCTCTACAAACTATGAGAACATGACTTTGATGATCCAAATGTCAAATCAATCTAATTTTACAAATACTTTTATTTTAAAAATAAAAATTCAATTTATATTATAACAATTTTATTCACAACTCATAGGCTTAAACACCTAGAAGCCTCTCAAATGTCCCATTGAATATTTTGTGCACCCCACCCCCTAGATTTTTAGGCATATGGAGTGCATAATCTCCATGCAATGTATTTCATACTAGAATTGAAAATGTTTCTATGTTCATGTGAGAATTACATGGAAGTCACTTCAAAGTAAAGGATGATGGAAACTATGGATGCATTATTTTGCTTTTGCTTTATGATAGTCAACTCAAAAAGAGGATTACATTGAAATAATTGAATATAGTGCAAAATAAAGATAAACACTTCATTTTGTTAGACCAAACATTTTGAAAATGAAGACCAAATAATTTCCCCTTTTTTGTAAGCTTCCACTAATTATTAGTTTGTGCCTTCTCTCATGTGGAATTTGACGTTACGTGGCCTTTCTTCAACAAACTGTATTTAACAGTGAAAATTCTCAATATATATATTTTTAAGGTCTTAATATATGGTTAGATAGTTTTTAAAATATTTTCTAAATATAGGGTTAGATATCTTTATAAAAATATTTTATAATAAAAATTTAGAAATCTTTTAAAATAATTACTGGTTTGGAAATTATTGCACTGCAATTATTCATTGGTGGCACGCTGAAATGTGTAGATAAGAATCCATTAAATGTCTTCTTACTTAAGAAATGAAGATATAAGACACATTTTTTAGAGATGTCAATTCCTGAAAAAACAATGAAACTCTATATTTAATGACTAGCTTGCTATTTTTGACCATAAATTAATGGAAAGAGGTCTTACTTGGGATCGGGCTTCACGAAAATGTTATTGCTACTAGTGTTAGACATGTTATTTTATTTCATTTATGGAGAAATAGATGTAACACAATTTTAATAATCATAGTGATCACTAGGAATTTGTAGTTTTAAGGCTTTACTCTAATATATTTTATTGTCTTGATTTTTTGTTTTCCCAACTATAGACAAAGTCGGAAAATAATCCAAATATAAAGTGCTACATTCAACGAATCAAGCTTCAAGTAAATTAGTTGTTGAATAATAAGTGTACTTGTATTGCTCAAGCTCTAAGATCCCAGTTGCAAAATGATTGTTCTGTTGTTGGCCTTGGTCTTCTGCTGCTCCAGATTCTGCTGGATATTGTCGTTGTTGTATTTGTTAACATTGTTGGTTTTGCTGATCCAGTTTTGCTACTGTAACAAGGAGACTTTGTTTTTGACATTTGATGTAAACATTGCTACCGTCATCATATTTGTTAACTCTTTTCCAATTTTGCTCTTGTAACTTTGATAGTTTTTGCTACGGTAATAAGGAAATTTTGTTGTTCCATTTTTATATATTGTTTCTTGATCATTAATGTCTATGTACAGTTTTATATTGTAATTTTTAACTGCATTTTTTCCCTTGTAATCTGCATTTACTCAATAAATAAATAAAAAACTTTGTATATAACATTATTGTAAATATTAAAAGTTTAATTAACATTGTTTACTTCAAAAATATAAAATTTTTCCATTTAAAAAATTTGCATAGAAGAAACATTATATGCACCCTCAAGAAGTAATTTCATTGATTGGAATCAACAAATTTGAAGTTATGATATTGCTATCAGGATTCAACCGTGTAGTTTCAAGTCAAACTCATTGACCCATGTTTCATGAGTAAAATTATCTCTAGGTGTTAAAATTATCTCTATTTATGCATAGAAGAAACATTATATGCACCCTCAAGAAGTAATTTCATTGATTGGAATCAACAAATTTGAAGTTATGATATTGCTATCTCTATTTGAAGTTGTAAAATTATCTCTAGGTGTTAAAATTTAAGAATTTATAAACCTAAAATAAATGCAAGCCAGATTCGCGTACTTCAAGAATCTGGTCGACCTAACACCCTTCAGTCTTTTAACACTAAGCCAACAGAAGTTGTCACGTCTGATCGACTAATTGAATAGACAAACATTCTTGTCTAGGTGGAACGGCCTGCAGATTTTAAAATTATTGTTCTACAGAGCTTCATTTACACGGACATTGTTATGAATATCCTCGACCGCCCACGAGAGCACTACTTTTGTTTCCTTTATGTATTGGAATTTTCTTCTGCGGCATCATGTTTTCGTTGGAGATTGATGCTTTTGCAGGTCGTAAAAAAGTATATATTTGTTCCTTGGTTAACATCAAATGGCATGGATTTCGTTCGATTGTAGGTAGATCTCAAGTCCCAAAAGATTCGGCTTTGAAATATAACGGTAGAGTTTGCAGGATCTCCATTCATGGCAGCAATTCGAAGTTTCTCTGCCCTGAATTGGAAAACTCCACTAACCAGTGCTCATGATTGTAGAGCCTCTCCAAAGCATTATCAAAATAGGTCTTTGAGAAAAAGTTCAGTTAATCCTAACAAGATTGCTGTTTGTAGGGCTGGATTGAATTTCTGTGACTTGGTTCCTGAAAATAAGAAGGAGGTGCTGGGATTTGAAATTCCGAGATACGATACATCAAGGTGTTTGACTGTGGATTTGGTTGTTGTTGGCAGTGGACCAGCTGGTTTATCAGTTGCCCAACAGGTTTCAGAGGCTGGAATATCAGTTGTATGCATAGATCCATCTCCACAGAGCATTTGGCCAAATAACTATGGTGTTTGGGTTGATGAACTGGAAGCCATTGGTCTGGTGGATTGCCTTGACACCATCTGGGATGACGCAGTTGTGCACCTGGATGACAGCAGAAGTAAGTTTCTCAGTAGACCTTATGGTAGGATAAATAGAAAATGGCTTAAAGAGAAAATGATGGGGAAATGCATTTCTAATGGAGTCAGGTTTCATCAAGCTAAGGTTTTGAATGTGACCCATGAAGATTTAAGGTCTTGTGTTTTGTGTGATGATGGTGTTAGTATTCAATCCGCTTTAGTGTTGGATGCAACTGGTTTCTCGAGGTGTTTGGTGGAATATAAGGAGGCCTATAATCCTGGATATCAGATAGCTTATGGGATATTAGCAGAGGTCGACTGGCACCCATTTGATTTGGGTAAAATGGTTCTGATGGATTGGAGGGATTCCCATTTGGGGAATGAGCCTGCTCTTAGGGCTAAGAATGAGAAGTTGCCAACTTTTCTGTATGCAATGCCATTTGATTCAAATAGGATTTTTCTCGAAGAGACCTCACTTGTAAGTAGGCCTGCTATTGCCATGGAAGAGATTAAGAAAAGAATGGTTGCAAGATTGAGGCATTTGGGTATTAAGGTGAAGAGGATTGAAGAGGATGAAAGGTGTGTAATACCCATGGGAGGCCCTCTTCCTGTGATCCCTCAAAGAGTTACTGGAATTGGTGGCACTGTGGGAATGGTGCATCCATCCACTGGATATATGGTTGCAAAAACATTGGCTACAGCTCCCATTGTAGCCAATTCTATCATACAATGTCTAGGTTCTCCAAGGATGATTAGGGGGACCAATCTCTCCACCTCTGTTTGGAATGATTTATGGCCACCGGAGAAAAAAATGCAAAGAGAATTCTTCTGCTTTGGAATGGATGTCCTGCTGCAGCTGGATTTAGTGGGCACAAGGGGTTTTTTCGATGCATTCTTTGACCTTGATCCATACCAGTGGCATGGTTTTTTGTCTTCCAGGTTATTCTTTCCAGATTTGATTGTGTTTGGTCTGTCTTTGTTTGCTCATGCCTCCTATACTTCCAAGTTGGATATTGTGGGAAAGGGTACATTTCCTCTGTTAAAGAGAATCGACAAATTTGTTGGTCGAGAAGGAATTTTCTTTGCCCCCACCTCAGTAAAGGATTATGTTTAATCTACTTATATATATGAAAAAGATCGCTAAGAATTTACTGTCATCACTAATATCATATATGCAAAGCTCTTAGGATAGGGTTTTCAAACAACTGTTGCCATAGAAATCCTATCAGATTTCTAAGGAAGGCAATGAACAGGGTTTTGTGTTGATCCAGGTGCAAAGGGGCCAAGCCTTTGAAGGCTTAGTGTCCATACCCAAGTAGCCTTTTATGGCCGTTAACTTGTATCAAAATTTCACCCAGGCATCTTCAGGGTTTTTAACTTTTGTAACTCAACAGAAGCAAGCTGCTGTTTTATATTTGCTCCCTGGCAGACCCTGGAATTTGATGGAGGTGATTGATCCTTGTGAGTGGCTGGTGCTTTCCTTCAAGGAGATAAGAATAGTAAGGACCATAAACGGCCTGTGATTTTACTGAACATGTTTGTTTCATTGTAATATCCCTTTTAGATTTTTCTTAATTTTCCTTAAATATAATAAAATCCAGAAATCTGCTCAGACTGATATCAGATATTTGTTCTTGTAGAATTGTTGATTTTTTGAAGTCTGCAGCAATTTCATGCAATTGGATGCCTTTGGTAAATAACTTCAAATCTGCCTGAGTCAGAGGTTTTTGTCCACCAACTTAACAAGGAAAAGAAAAGGGTTTTCAATTTTCATCCTTTAATGTTGAGGCCTAGAGGATGAACAGTCTATGCTCCCCAAGAGATAAAACCAGATATATAAAATTGTATTTGATATGCTCCCTCAATTCTCCTTGCTCGAACTCACTTTATATTCATTCCTTTTAAGGGATGCAACTCCTCTCATGTCTTTTATTAACAACTAAATGTAATCAATATTAAATATTCCTTAAACATGGGCTGCAACCTGAATATTCACATGAACCTGCTGGGAAACTGTTTTCTGTTATGAAATTCAGTGAAAGTTGATTTGCTTCTGTTTTCCCTTCATAGACAAGGTGGTGGCTTTTAGAGAACAATTTGCAAGGAGCAAATAGGCCGTTCCTAATATAAAATTAAGGAGGGGCATTACAGTTTGCCCTTCCTATGATTGCTTGTCCTCAAGCAATCCTAAATTTGGATGCTAAAGAATTTCCTCACTCTCCCATGTAGCATCCTCTTCAGGGAGATTTTTCCATCGAACTACACATTCTATCATTGTTATATTTCTTAGCTTTCTTTCTCTAAAATTTATAATGGCCTCAGGAATTAAAATCATTTTTTCCTTATCATCCAATGGGGGCAGTTCTAACAAAGGAATAATTTGACTTCCTAAAGCTTTGTTTCTTGCAATGGCTATAAATGTTACTAAACATTTTGTTGCCCATGCTACTTGTCCATTCCTAAAACATCTTTCCATTCTTTTTGCTGTGATAACTCTAGGAACTCCACTAGTAATGCCTTGTAACACTACGTCTTTACCCTCTGATTTAAACCTAAACTACATAGTCTGATAATTTTGAGTAAAGTCCCCCAAAGAGTGTAGCCATTGTACTCCTAAGACCACATCACTTTCTCCTATGCCCACCACTTAGAAGTCATCTTGCATCGTGTGTCTACCAAGGGTAACCTCCAATTGTTGAGTTTTCCTAGTGCATGGAATGGTAACACCATCAGCCACTATAACATTGAATCTGTTGAAATCTTCTATTTGTAACCCTCTTCTAGCAATTAATCCTCCGTCAATGAAATTGTGTGTTGCTCCATTGTCATTCTGGATTATAACTTTGTGCCCCTACAAGACCCCCTGTACTTGAAAAGGATTATATTTAGGAGCACTTGACAAGGTTGCAAGTGCACCCTTGGAATGTTCGCCTTCTTTTATTTTTTATTTAGTTTCACATTCATCCATTCCAGGTTTCGCTTCCTCCTCCTCAACAGACATTACTTCTATGTAATGCACTTGGCCTTTTCCCAAACAATATTGTCCAGGTTCCCATGGCTTTCTGCAAGAATAACATAAATTTATTTTTGCACAGCCCAACTTTGGTTACTTCATCAAAATTACTCTTTGATGGTAACGCCATTTGTTGAGAAAAACCCTTTTGAAAAGGTTTTGTATTCGGCCCCATAGGAGGGTTTTCCTAAAAGGACTTATTCTTGGCTACAAAAGTTTATAAATTCAAAGCTCATTTGATAGCTTCTTGAAGGGTTAATGAATCAAATGTTGTAATTAGACTCGTAAGTGGTTCAGATAGTCCTTTGATAAAAAGGACAATTAATCTTCTTTCTGTGATATCAAGCACCATTACAGATAAAGTTTGGAACTCTTCTTTTTATTTCTCCACCATTCCTTCTTGTTTTAGCTGGGCCAACTCTCTAAAATGGACTTTAGGATCCTTTCTATTGAACTTGTCGATCAACTTTTTGCAAAATTCATTCGTCTGTCTATTAGATCATGACCTCGGGTAACCAACCCATGGTACCACCATTTTGAGCCGATCCCCCCAAGTGTAAGGTGGTGAATTTGATGATGTGATCCTCGGTCATAGTTTTCAGTGATAGGTATGTGTCCAACTTTTGTACCCATGCACGAGCAACACACTTATTAGAACCATCAAAGATAGATAGTGTTAAACTTGCCCAAGGCTTGATGATCAATTTGTCTTGGTTGGGGTCTAGGTTGAATTCTTGACCCATTTCTTCCTTTCTTCATATTCATGTAGTTTGTGAGAGACATTGCTTCTCGAGTCTCTATAGGGATTTTTCCATATTCATCATAACAAGCATTGATGTTGTCTTGTGTTGAACTTTGTGCTTCTTCAATGGAAATTTCTTCTCCCCTTTGAATGAAAGTAGGACAAAGAGGCCTATTAATAGACCCACCCTTGGTTCCTTGTGTGTGACCCTATT